>CM038795.1:110506117-110758610 GCA_021764765.1 Vicia sativa | reverse complement strand
CTTGTTAAAATCTAGATGCTTCACAAGAGTTCCCTAACACAATTGGTCGAAATGGTCGCGGGGCCTAGATTATTCCATTCGAAAGAAATTGATACATGTGATCTGTAGATATGGCCCAACCAGCGTACGTAGTTCTGCCAAGTCGAAAGATTAAAAGTAAAAGGCTAGGGCTAGTAAAATCATAAGAAAGAGAGGATAGCCTACATAGAGACCTAAGGGGAACATAGATGATTCTCAAGACCCTTATGATTTCGATCGGGCTCGAAATAGATTCGAGAATCAAAGAAGCGCCTATGCTTGCAAAGTTCTGCCTTCCAATGGAAAGGATCCCGTCAGTGAGAGGAATGTTAAATTCTCAAGAAAATTTATACTTCGATATAACTAAATGTGATGAAATATTTGATCACTTGTTAAAGATGGCCGCTTAATAGTTCCTCCTAACCTAAGATTCCTCCGCTGGAACAAAGGAAGAAGAGGGACTTTGCAAATATCACAACTTTTAGGCCATAAACTCACAATGCTTTCTTCAGATCTCGATACAAAATGCAATCAAAGATGGCAAATCAAGTTTCGCATAAAGGGAAGAATCCAATGAAAGTTGATACGATCCGTTGGCTGTGGGAGACTAACCATGTCTAACCTCCGACATCAATGTAGTAGAGATTGCCAGAGGAAGGTTGAATCTGAAAGCGGAATTTGAAGAGGATGGGACTTCATCTTGATCGAAACGAGAGAGGCCACCGATGGCCTCCCAAAGTGCTCAAAGCAAAGATACTAAGTGAAGCATAAAGGTGCTGATGGCCAATTGGTCACGACAAAAATTAACTGAGGCCATGAGGGTCTTGGATGAAGTTCAAGAGGTTAAGATTTCATGGGCAGACGTTAGAGTGAATATGGTGGATTTCGAATGTACCAATGAAATGGAAGAAGGGAACGCTATCTCGAGAAAGAGAGAGAAAAGGAGGGAGAACTTACTCTAGAAAAGACGCGAAGTTTGCGAATATCTTCCATCGCCATAAGAAAACCAGATAAGTTACAGCTTCCAAGGTGCATCATCATCTAACCCCAAAATTGCTGAGTTCGAAAGGGCCAACAAGGAAGAATGAGTCAACCGAGGCAAGACAACCAACTGTACGAAGTTTACCCAAAAGTCGATGAGAGTCTCGTCGACTTGGTTGTTGCCACAAGATTGAAAACAAGTGTAATATGTCCCATGTGCAAAGTATATGATAGAGAAATGGTGAAGGCTCGAGAGAATTCCGCTTGCATCGGCCGGGGCATCAAGGTAGAATGCCTTCGAATCCTCATAACACCGGGCAACCATGCCAAAGAGGCCAGATAGCCCCTTATCCTGTGGGAGCAAAAGAGTTTCCTTCAAATTACCCGCAAATCCCCATCGGATGTATAAGCGTGAAGGCCGATAAAGGAAAACGAAGTGGCGTAAGCTACATCAAGGAGGCAGGATCATGATGGCTTATATGAAGCAATTCAATTCAAAACAGAGGGAAGAAATAAGATGGAGAATTACAAAGGCAAAAATCCAATGTCTCGCCTCAAGGCGCATACCCGAGAAACAAAAGGCTTAGGGATTCAATCCCATGGAGATAGGAGAATCCATGCCAATAATCCAACATCACGACCCGATGGGGGCAAACCCCAAAGGTCCAGGAGGCTTTTTCACCATAAAAAGACGTCAAGAAAATAAGGAATAAGGTGGTCATGAACCAGGAGGACTTGATGACCGATGACTTCGAATCGGAAGGGGAATCCTTCTATAATGCAAACTGCAATGTAGTTTCGTGATGCCTAGTGAGTACAATCAGATACGTAAGTTTACTACCGGTGAGAGAGACCGATGAGGACGAAATGTACGTGATACAGCCAAGGTGTTATTATGTGATGAACAATGAAGCGTCGAGCAAAACGCTTCTTCGAGAAGCCGACGAGGGAATGAAGAATCACCTAAAGCCCTTATTCATCGTGGCAAAGGTAGAACAACATGGTGAACAAAGTTCGTGATGGTGGAGTCATTAACTTTGATGCCCCGCTTCATGTTAAAAAGGATAGTATGCATGACTCGTATGTTAGACTCACAACATGGTGCTTTCAAATTATGAAGGAAAGGTTGGTAAGACTTTGGGAGTAAAAAGTTAACTTAAAACAGTGCCTCACAAGACCAACAATGTTTATGGTCATCGCAAGGCAAACTACAACTGCTGTTTCAAGGTGGAATGGATTCATGAAATTCCAAGCAGTTGCCTTCTTCGATGCATCAAAGGTTGGTGTTCAGGAGAGACGATGGAATTGTCGAAAACATAGAAGCATACCAGTTACTATATGACGTAAATCAACAATGTGGACAAAAGAAACTTCGATCGAATATGGCCAACATAGGGCCATGTCAACCACCAAGAATATTTCGAGCCCAATGAAAACGCTTACTATTCCTTAACCTTCATCCCAATGGATTTCAATGATAGAGAAATTATGACGCAGGAGATTGAAGAGGATGGAGAAACTTGACGATACGCTAACTCGGCTAGGGAAGCTAAGATCATCATGACCGAACTGTTACTACAAAAGATTTCTACTATCCGGTCGAGAACAACGAAGACGGCCTCGGGTCAAGTACGTAACATGGTTGTCAAGCCATAGATAAAAAAAGAAAACAAAAAAAGAAATAAAATCCTGAGGGAAATACTCACCCCCACCCGTGATCGACAAACTTCCAACTAGTGGATCAACCAGATGCTATTTACGATCAAGAGCCTCGGGGTTCAAAAGGATCCGTAGTCAACATGCTAAATGTCAGCAAAAGATCCTTGGAGGAAGTTGATATTGGGATGGCATCAACAAAGAGTTACATACATCGCGAGAAACTCACCCTCGCCTTAAAAGCAAGGTGGTCAAATGCTCAAACAAAATGGTAGATTGCTTCACTCGACCACGACGAAATGCCCGGGTTTAAAGAGGGAACTGTGGAACATAGAGTCTTAATCAAGGATGGCAAGAAGCCCATCAACCAGATGCCTGACGACCAAAAATAAAGGTAGAGGGAACGGCTCCTTCGATGCAAGTTTATCAGACCACAAGGTACATAGAATGGCTTTACAACATAGTACCCGTTATTAAGAAAATGGTTCCTTACGAATTTGCATAGATTTTAGGATTTAAATACAAGAACCCCAAAAGATGAATATTCCATGCCTATACGTAAATGTTGATTGATTTCGTCATGCGGGTTTCAATACTGAGTATGTTAGATGGAAACTCCGTATAAATTTTCATTATCAAGATGATGTTCTCAAAACTCGCTAGATGTCCAGCGCCTTAGGCACTTATGAATGGGTAGTTATGCCATTTGACTAAAAATGTCAGAAATATATGAGGGCAATGAACACTATTTTCCATGATTTCATCGAATCATTTATGTAGATTTACATAGATGATATAGTAGTAAAATCTGCTTCGATGAGGATCATTTGAATCACCTCCGCCAATCATTCGAAAGAATGAGAAAACATGGCTTAAAAATGAATCCTCTTAAATGTTCTTTCTTTGTGCAGTCAGATTTCCTAGGCTTGCGGGTCCACAAGAAGGGATCGAAATTAACTTGAACAAGACGAAGGCTATGGAGACGAAACCTCATCCACAAAGAAAGAGTTGCAACTCTATTAGGTAAAATCAACTTTTAAGGAGATTCATATCTAACTGAGGCAAACTCAAGCTTTTTCTCCACCTCCGCCTCAATCAAGGGAATTTCGGTGACAAAGACAAAGTGGAGGCGCTCGAGAAGATCAAGGCCTATTTGATGCACCCTCCATACTTGCACCTCCTTCTAAAGATAAACCTATGACTATATATCTCCGCCTCCAATATAACTATAGTAGTATGTTGGCCTAAGAAAATGATGATGGCCCGAAAAGCCATCTATTATATTAGTAGGTCCTAAATAAAGCAGTAGACTAGGTATAGAGTATAGAAAACTATGTATCTCGTCTGTATTTCTCTTGTACAAAACTTAAATATTATATTAAACCGCCTTGATGTTTACATTTCATCTCACTTTGATGTTATTAAACATATGCTTTCAAAACCAATCATGCATGCAGAATTAGCAAACGGCTTTAGTGCTCACCGAGTATAATTTAGCCTTCAAGCCTTTAAAGGCTATGAAAGGTCAAATAGTTTCAGATTTCATAGTGGATCACTCTATGAGTGCGGACTTCACGCTAGACTATGTTGAGATCCAACCATGGAGGTTATCCTTCGATGGATCCACGATAAAACTAAGTGGAGTGGGTGCTTATAATTTCCTCAAGGAATTCCAACAAAATTCAAGTACAAGTTTAAGGCCCTCCCTATTCAACAACGGTCGAGTATGATGCATTAATTGCGGACTGAAGCTTGTTGAATTGGGGCAACCAGTCAAAATTAGAGGAGACTCGTAGTCGGTCATCAAACAAATAACCAAAGAATACAAGTGTATCAAAGAAAATCGATAATGTACTTTGTCATTGCTAATAGATTACTCAAGAAGTTTGAATATGTAGATATAAAACATATTCCCAAAATTGATAATCGAGGAAAATGACTTGGCTCAAATAGCCCGTGGTATAAGACATCCAAAGAAAACCCAATACCTCATAGAAACAAGAGGTAGAATAATGGCTACCAAATTATCGCCATTAGACTTAGAAAATTCAAACTTGGTTATGCAACCGTAAAAGAATTCAAGTGCTAAGTATAGATACTTTGGCGATGCAGATTGCGAAGTCCCATAATAAATTACTTGAAAGAACCTTCAATAAACACAGAGAAAAAGATCAAATACAGAGCATTGTCTTATGTCTAATAGAAATGAATTTTAAGAAAACCCTCGAAGGATCTTACTAAATGTTTAGAGAAAACTAAACATATTTAGCATTGTCCAAGTGCACAAGTAAATGTGGGGCACATCAAGCAATGTCACAAATGAAATGGTTGTTGTTTCGATATGGCATGTATTGGCCCACTATGCTTAAAGACCGATAGAATTTGCTAAAGGATGCGAGGAATGCAAATTCATGCAGTATTCAACATGCTCCCGCAAGTGAGTTACATTCAATTGTTAAGCCTTGGTCTTTAGAGGATGGGCATTAGATCTAATTGGTGAATACGACCAACATCATCCAAAGGATGTAATATATCCTTGTGGGTATAAATTATTTTACAAAATGGGTCAAGCACCTTCTAGTGAATGTTGATCAAGAGGCTATTATGGAATTTATCCGTATAAATAATTTAAGGTGTTCGGAATACCAAAGTATCACAATGTATCAAGGTTCAGCACAGGCAAAATGCAAGAGTTTGCACAAGAAATGGATATAAGTTACTCACGTCAACGCCTTATTATGCTCAAGCAAATGGTCATGGAAGCAGCCAATAAAGTTATAATAGGTTGATAAAGAAACATGTAGGGCTAAAAGCCAAAGAATTGGCACAAAACTTGGACCAAGCTTATGGGCATGTCGAACATCTCCTAAAGAAGCAAATACTACCCGCATTTCGACTTACATTTGGACACGACGCAGTTGCTACCAATCGAATACATTTAAAGTCGCTTAGAATCCAAAGACAAATGAGATACCATGACCAATATTGGGAAATGATGATGAATGAATTAGTGGACGGGATGAAGATAGGCTACATGCTTTAGAAGTTATGAGGAGACAAAAAGAAAGAGTAGCCGAGCATAAACAAAAGAGTTAAAAGTTAGTTGTTCTCAACCAATGATCCGTATGGAAAGTTATATTACCTATGGATAAAAAGAATAGATTATTAGGTAAATGGTCACCCCATCGAGGGACCCTTTCGTGTTTTGAAAATATTTTCAATAATGCTTATGAAATAGAGGAATTAGCGTAAGATAGAAGAATCTGAAGGTAAATGGGAAATACTTAAAAGGTATAAGTCATGCTTGCAAGAGGTCGAATTACTACGTAATAATAAAAGTAAAACAAATAACTAAGCCAAAATGGTATTATACAAATGCCAAAATGGTTGTGTTCAAATTACAAAAGTAATAGTAAATATTCTTAACAATAAAACGATTAACGAAATACATTCAAAATCGTAGGAGCTCTGCCTCAACTTAGCAAACTTGCTCTTGCATAACGATCTTACATTGGTAGCATTTTTGACGCCGAGCCCCCGATTTAGCTTATTCCTTCACTACCTATATGTTGAAGACTTTGTGTGACAAGAGTTTCAAGCTTTGTCATTAACGGGCTTCAAAGTTGTTGCTCACTTGAGCACCCTCGATCTTCTTTTAAGTTCTTCAACTGGGACTCCTGAACAAGATTGATCGAGCAAACATCATGTTTGTCTTAGCTTGGATTTTAGCACGCCCAATGTTTCTCGCTTCTTCGTAAAGTTTCAAGTTTGGTCATAGGCTTTAGATAAACCTCTTGTTTGGTCTTTTCATCAATATCATTTGCCCTAATATATTCACCAATAATTCATTAGCAAGATTTTGCATCTTATATAGTTTCACTTACTTCGATGGATGATGTCGAGATCTATCTAAGAAAGCAACATCTTCATCGAATAATAGGCTAAAGTCTTCTTTCGTAATAGTAAAATATCACCCAAGCATATTTTTGTTAACTTGTCAAGAAGTCATCAATAGAAGGTAGAGGCATTATCTTCGCTTGACTAATCTTCGCATTGATTTTTGCTAGAAGAAGAACTCGCTAGCTAGCATTAACTTGATATATTTCGTGGGATTGCCCTTTCGGCCTTCGCTCCCCACCAAAGACGGGGATCCTGTTTCGTGGAAGTGACTCTACAGAATAGGAATTCCACTCTTCTGCATTACTTCATCGCCTTCCCCATCTCACAAATAACGGCCATGTGTAAGGCGGCTTTCCTCCTCGATTCGGCAGAGTGCACCTAACGAGAAGAGTCACTAGGAATTTTGATAATAAGAGTTTTAAACGGGTGTTTGTCTGCAACTATAAGGTCCTCTCTTGAGGAGGTGAAGTTGCTTGTTGGTCTAGAGCTTCACCAAAGGAGGTGAAGGTTGTTGATCCAAGGCTTCGAGGCCCTCGCAGGAGTAGCAAGGTGATGAACTTTGTTTAAGACGGCTTCATGAAACTTTTCCTCGTCAGAGAGAGGCTGCAGTGTTTCAAGTTTCGCCTGAGGGCGTGAGCATCGAGGGAGCAAAAGGACGCCTCGCGCGAAAAGCAAAGGGTTCATATGGAAGTAATCTGAAAACATTAAATAAGATTTACCTTTTGTTCATCGGCGGAATTATCGCCAATGTTTCGAGATTACGCTCTTCAAAGATCGAGACTTCAAGGTCCTTCGACTTAGGTTCGGGAGCTTACATTTACTTCACTCGAAGGATTGGTGAATCGAGAGCCTTCGCCACCTTTTGGGTTTTCTTTTTCTTCTTCGCTTAAGAGGAGAAACATCTTCATCCTTTTCCGATTCGCTCTCGAATGGTCACCATCGTGTCTTCGCTTCTTAGGAGACTTGGAGCTAATCCACTACCGGAAATATGGAAAGAAATTTAGTCAATTTAAAGAGTAATTTTGACAATAAAAAGGAGGATCAAGTATTACCTTTTCTTTTTTCTTTTGGAGAGTCATTTTCTTGTTAGAGGAGGATTTCCAATTGTGGTCATTGGCGCTCAAGTAGAAGTCGAGCCACTGGGACAACTTTTTTTCTTCGATTTTAAATCAACAATCGAAAAGAACATGAAACAATTAAGGTTAAAATTAAGTTTAGAAAGAATAGGAACTTCAATTCTTCGTTTGCACCTTCGCCGCTTCGAGACGTGATAGACATGGTGACAAGTCATAATGGTGCCCTCGAAATTGTCTAAATCATATTTAGCCCACACTACCCTTTGGCTTGGCATCATTTTCATATCTATGGAGAATGTCCTACAAATGAGCCACTGTGGATATGGGGGGAAAGGCCAAGCCATCTCCTCAAGTAGGTAAGTTTGGAAATTTTGGTGGATGATGTTTGAAATCCCACCAATACCTATCTTCGTGTTTTACATAAGGAGGAAATCTAATTTTAGAGTTGTTTTCAAATTTTTCTTTCAAAGTTCTTACGCTCAGATTTATTCGATGTATTTCCATAAGATTATAGACAATTTCAAAATACTTTGAAGGCTCGAATTTCTTCGACATGAGTAAGTCTACCTTTTTGACATGCTCCCCGCACAAAGGAAAAAGTTGTCGTCTTGTTGTTGAATTTGGATGGTGCCGAACATATCATTCGAGTAATAAGCCCTCCACCAAGTATAAAAAATCTTGTTATATAAAAGGAAGGAGTAAAGAAGATTAGTGAAAAGTCAAGAAGCAAAGATATTGCTTCGCCGAATCTCAACTTCCTTGAAGGAGTAAGGTACCCTCATGACATATCTCCTTTTCTTGTTAAAGAGAGGTTCAAAATTTGGCATAGTCCGACTTTGACGTAGCCATGAAATTTGGTTGATAAGCGAGGATACACATTTGGCTCTTCACAGCGTGATCCTAGAGATGATAAGCCTAGGGTTCAAAAAGGCACACCAAATGTCCCCGATTACTTCTTCTTCGATGGTTTGCGGGCATGGTAAACCAAGTTGGACCACGCTTCTGGCAAAAGGTGCCATCGAGGGACGAACCTATTCTCTTAGAGAAAATCATCATATAGTTAACAAAGCATGTCTTGAAATTTTCTTCATTGTTGGGGTTAGTTTAACAACCTAGTGCCTTCAATGTCACATAACATTAGACGTTCTTCATTGATTACCCAAAGGTCGAAAGAGATGACTCGGCAGCATTTAACCAAATTGCAAGAGCTGTAAGGCCAATGAAGGATTAGTGCCATTTATAAGTTTTTTAGTTTCAAACCCAACACCTATGCGTTTTCATATCGTCGCCAGAATTCACTAATGCACACCCTTCGACCATGGAAGTTGGTTCGCCGTAGTAATGAATCGCTAGATACTTGTAGACTCCGTCAGAAGACGATTTTGATAACCATGCAGCTAGGAAAGCTATATGTTCAACCCTCTAAACTCCTCTCTATAATGGTAGAAAGTGATGTACTTCAAAAGTCGGCCTTGACATCGAAATCAACGAGGTTATCTCGCATCCCTCATTTGGATCAAAATTTTCCAATAGGGGAGAGTCCCTGATAGCAATGATATCGAAAATGTAGGTGTCAACATTCCACAGGAGATGGAAAGTGTTATAGGTAATCGCCCCGTATGGCTGTGGAGGCTAACAGAAGGGTTGGTCAGAATCAATCCTAGTTTCGACATTTGAATCGTTCAAGATGCCTATATTTTCCCATTCCCCGGATTTCTTATTTTCAAATTTCGAAGCCAATCTTGGTATAGTTGATCCGATGAGGGACATGAACGAAAGGGCTTAAAGTTCTCAGACATAATCTATATTAAAAACATCCTCATGGGCTTTGGATGCTCCTGCTTTACGTGTTTTTTCTAGGGTTTTGACACTTAACAACCGATTCATTCTCCTTAAATTTTGGAGGAATAGATTTATTAACAATGGGTTTTGTTTTAATAAGCGGAAAAATCCTTTGTCTTTTCTAGACGCTCAGAAATTAAGGACCCATAACCCTAGGTTTTATCAAGAATGAGAGTGAATGATTACCTGGAAGCATAGATGGCCTCTCGTTTTAGTGAGTTTGGGAGTTATGATGAACTCCTCGATTATCAAGATTGATAATCTTGCTTGGTCGTCCGAGACCGAAGAAGGAACTTGTTTGATTTTCCGTATTTCTTGGATGAAGGAGATGGCGCAAGGGGAAGACATTGTGAGATTAAAGGTTTTTCCGAAATGAGAAATTTAGTTTGTTCAAGATCGAGAGAGTTTGGAAAAGTTTGGAATGAATAAGATGAAGTGCTTTTTATAGCATTCCTCAACGGTTTAAAAGTTTTGACCTTTGGAGAAAGTGGAATACGTAACTCCCTTTATTGAAAGGGAAAAGGTGGATTTTAAAAATCCTAGGGAAGTGACGCTACGCTACATTATTAGCTCTAACCTGTGATTGCACGCTAGGTATGGTGATGGACATTTTGCAAAGTGGACACTTGCTCTAACATTGTGCAAGTAGTCATCATGAGTTTTGATGTTTCGAATTGCATGAGTAAATTCAAAAACAAGTATTTCTTTATATCAATCGAAATACATGTTCTCGAGGGGAAATTGTTAATGGGCAGTTTTGAATAAAGAAGTTGTTTGATATCAAAAGGATACTTCGAATAAACGCATAAAAAGGTTGGTATTAATGATGAATATTGGTTGGAAATATAGAACCATTGTTCTAAAGGACTCTTCGATTTCTAGTAATAAGTGATGGACTTTATCCGCATCTTTAGTGGTTAGATGTAAAGAGTTCTTTATGCAATATATGAGAATGGAGCGGTCCAAACAGTTATTTAATAAATTCTAATCGAAATACAAGGAGTATTTCGCTGACATAGGATTCGAATTTCAAATAAGAGCGCCATTCTTAGAAGACGCGTGGAAGTCAATAAACATAAGAAGCCTGCATGCTTCGAACGTGGCATGATTTTAGAGTAGGACCGTTAGGGTCGAATGCTATAAATAGGTGTCTTTATGTTAGAATTAGTGTTCATTCGTACTAAAAATCTCAAAACACTCAAATTACCATGACTTAAGGGAAACGAAAGTTAGAAGACAAATGTACGACCTAACATCATGATTCTTTATAATTTAAGTCCAAGTCTTTATATTCCTTTCCCTTTTGCAAGATTTCGCTTTAGAATCTTTCGATTTTTCATGTTCTTGTTTTACTTGCCTTCAAACACATTTATCTCTTTAGAAACTCCGCTTTTACTTTGTTTTTCATTCAAACACTTTATATTTCCGTAAACTTTTATATTCTCGAAAATCTTTATCTTTACATTCAAGTGTTAAATCTTAAGTTTAATTCAAGCCTTCCTTTTTATACATTCAACAAGATATTTCTATAAATAATCTTAGAGATCTCTTAAGAATCTTACATTTTACATTAACATACAATATAAATTTATCAAGATAATGGTATGAACATAGAAATGAGTTATGACACATGTGTCCTAGATCAATCTAGTCGATCCCCGCAAGTAACCAATAATTAATAATTGAAGATTAGCGTTGTTTACTAGAAATCACAGAACACGCCCATGCCCATCCAAGCTATTCCCTGACGGTGGTCGGACGTAACCTCCTGTCACGACCCCGGCCTCCTACTCCTTCTCCGAGATACAAACCAGACCGTGTCACATGTCTCCATTAACCCCACCCGACCATACATCTCGCTAGGATATTTATGCATTAACACTTTCTTCTTCTCGTGCTTTTCACCCAAAGTCATTTGTTCTCATTGATGTCATATGAGATTTTCCGATATTTGGTATTCAATTTCCTTCCATCTTCTTCATCACTTTATTAAATTGTCTTCCAAGAAATACCTATATAATTGGATATTCTTCCTCTCGCTTCTAGATCATATTCCTCTTCTTTGCCGTTAGTATTAGACATAAAGTTATACTTTTGTTCTTCTTAACAACTCTATTATTGATTCCCAAATCAAATGTTTGAGAGATCCAATGAGTTCATTTACCTCATGTTATTGATATCTTGAGCTTCTTCTATAGCAATCACTTTCATGTCAAATCTCAGAGAGACCTCGAATATTCCTTACCAGCCTTCTCTCTAGTATCTTCTCCTAAGGCACCGTACATTGCTATCTCCTGCATCGTTCATGACAGCCTGGATGCTTTCATCTTCCTTCATCCTCAAGTTCTCAAACTTTATGGTTAGCAAACGAGTCTTGACATCTTTACCTTGGAAGTGCTTTCATGTAGTTTTGAGAATTTCCCAAGCATCTTTAGCAACTTCACATGTATTCACCAATCAAGATGTTTCTATCAATTCTTTTGAATATGGCCTTCAAGGCTCTACAGCTTCCAGAGAAGTTCATCTTCTTCCTTAGACCAAGATTTTCCTGTGCTCAAAACAAAGGTCGATTGTTTTCCATCATAACAGTGTTGTGTCCATCCATTCGAAACAACTTTCAAAGCCCCTGTACAAGGACTTTAAAATGCCACCATACGAGGTTTCCAGAGATCATAGTTAGTTCCATCCATAATGGATGGTCTATTCACAAATCCTCCTTCCTTGTCCATAGTACCGTAAAGTATCATCCTATATCACACCTGCAGACGCAGAGTAGTGGTGTCCGCCTCCGATACCAAGTTCCGTATCAAATATGAGATGTCAAAGGTGATGTCACCACTAATATCTGTATGGTGAACAAAGCATAATGTATCACAAAATGCAGTAAAGTAAAATTGACACATGGAAAATTTTCACCCGCCGGCAATCACACTTACGCCTAGAGGCTATCAAGCCAAGAATAAAGTCCACTATCGCAGATAATTTAGAGTTACATCGCCCATTTACTACCTCTCACTTAATCACTATCCAATGACACTTCTACATAAGAACTTCTTAGATACGAAACCCCTCTCATTCCCTCTCAATCACACACCGTGAAAAACAATCACAAAGACATAAAGACACTTAAAGACACATAACCATCCTTGCTTCAAAGCTTATGGATGATTAACAAGTTACAACTCAACTAACGCCCAACTCAAGTATTAAACAATACATGAGTGGCTCACAAGGAACAAATAACACAAAGCAAAACTTAAACTCTAAAAGCACAATACGCCAGCTCCTTCTTCAATGTAATCAACTCGCAAGTAGGGGTTAGTTGTCCTTTATAAGAATAGTTTCTAGGGCTACGCTTTCACATCGGCCTTCAACGCCCATTACTTTCTCCATGAAAGTAGGATAAAGTTCCCAAAAATATTGTCAGTAACATTACATAAACTTGATAACTTTAAGCAAACAACTTTATGTAAATAACGCCAGAATTTCTACGCAGAAAAATCGCTTTAGTTCTCGAGTACATGTCAAGACATCTATTTTGACGCTTTATAAAACCGATGGTACAATTTGTTTACATGTTACGCATTCTTCATGACATTTTCTCCGAAAGGTATTTTACCAAATTTCACGCCACATAACTAACATGAACTATCTCTCGATCTCTAAAAGATAAACAAACCGAAACACGTATATAGTAAGTTTGTAGGGTCAAGAAAATTTAGAGATAGACAAGAATCTACATCCGACCAAAGAAGAGATTCGTAAAGGAAGTCATATGCTATGAATGTAATGAACTGGCATTACAAAATGACCGTCCTAAGCTCAAGACAAAGAAAACCAAAGAAGGTTTTAATGCCAAGAAAGGTCTCATCACGATGATCTGATTTAGAAGGAGAAGATTCTAATGAAGAACATGCCAACGTGGGTTTTGAATGAGACTAGCATCGCGGATCAATATCAAGATGAATCGCTTCGATGAAGAGTCGATTTTGATGATTTACACGAGGTACTTTCTTCCTTCTCGCTCAATTAGAATCGGATTAGTGAACTCATGAAAAGGTATCGCCTCTTCTAAGCAAGAAGAGATTTGAACAAGACCTGCCAGATCGCTCTCAAACTTCTACTAGTGTGAGCTAAACATATGGATTTTGAATTGATGCAAAGCTAGTCTGGATAATGCGAACTCTAAGCCAAATGATTCGGATTTTGAGCTATCATCATAATTGCAATAGGTCGATGATTCTCTCATTTAAAACCTCATGTTGAGTTTGTTGTATGACAAACCAACGAGGTTGTCTTTGTATAAAATATTAATTATTAACTTATGTACATTTTAATCATATATATTCTACTTAATGTCATTTTCTTTTTTTATTAAATTTTGTTATCTTCCAATTTTTAAAACAATTTTAATTAAAGATGTTGTCTTATAAATTTTTGCAATAAGAGAAAATAATTGATTTCGTAATCACGATGCAAATGTTGAAGAAAACCCAAAATAATAAAGACACATAACTTACTTATTTCTCTCTCCTCTTTAGTGTCCTTTTTCGTTAATTTCTTTATAAATTCTTTTGTGCCCACTTTTTGATTAATGAGGAATAATAACACGTTTAGATAATCTTAGATGAAATAACACGTTTAGATAACTCTAATGCAATAACACGTTTAGATAACTTTTAATGCAATAACCGTTTTAGTGACAGTCACAATCAGGTAAACACACATAATTAAGAACGAAAAATTATCTATTCCATTAATAGTTTTAATAGAATATTTCTTATTATTCATGTGACAGAAAATGATTGTATATTACAAAGAAAGAATACAACAAGGAGTGGAGGACCACCCAAAACCAAAACAAAAGCATAAGATCCTGCTTACTACCCTAAAATGAAAAGAAAACAAAGCTAAATATAAAAATATAAAAATAAAAAACGAAATCCACCTTGACCTCTATCAAATATAGATAGCAGAAAGGGAATGGACCACAAAATCCAAGCCAGAGGATGACGTGAACGTGTCACTGCTATGCTGTACCAATAAGAGACAAACGAAGAGCCAGACAAGTTGGTGTGTCATGTAATGCATTTGATTTTATTAAACCAACCAAATCAACTCGCTTTCACATTTATTACGTATGAAGCAGACATTACTGTCATGTGTTGTACACACAAAAAATGCTGACTGACACTGCTTTCTTGCGCTCCATCTTTTATCTCTCTCCACAGAATTTGGATGTAGCTAGCTTCTACTTGAGGAAAATTCATCATACACAGTTCTTGCTTAATCGTTTAAATGCTAATGTGCTCAAATAGAGAACTGGTCCCAAGATATTACAGTTACATGTAAATTATATTATGATTAATTGAGTAGTTCTATTCCTCGTCTCAAATTAAAAGTCGTTTAAAATTGTTACACACATATTAAGAAAAGTAATGACGAGTCTATAAAGGTAATATTTTTACAAATTTACCTTACCTACTACTATTGATTGTTATATATTATCATATCTTGAAAAGAATGTAGATAAGGGGTAAAGTTGATAAAAGTTGTATTGAGAAAGTAAATGACTATATTATTTTGAGACAATTTTTTATAGCTAAAAAGTCATTTATTTTGAGATAAAGGAGTATATGAAAACATATATGATTGTTTTTAAGAATAATAAATACATGTGATTCTATCCTTCAAGACGGTTTCAAGTTTTGAGTTCAGATAGATAGTATAATTTAGTGGTTTTATAAATCACAATTTACACAATTTAAATTGGAAAATATTTTATGAGATTCTAGTTAGCCATAAATTAATCGTGAAAATTTTGAGACCCTGTACGGTACTACCTTCTTCTTCAATACAACCCGCATCTTTTAGTGATGCCATCTTCGGTGGAGGTCTAGTAACCTTAGGAGTGACAAGAGTCGGCAAACGGACTCGTGGAACTACCTAGAAAGCTTGACAGGAGTGTCGATAAACCTCCTTCCATTTCAATGTATCGTAATGACCAGATGGCTTACCATGTATTCTTTTCTTGCATACCGTGATACCCATCTTCCCTTCACCGGTAATTAAACTTCGATGTAGGTAGGTAATACGCTTCCATGTATCCAGGGCCCGAAGCAGTAAGAATAAGTCGACTAATGCCCATCACAAAGAAAGTAGAATCAAAAGTCTGGAACCCACTTTGATCGGGTGTGTCGAGCTCTCCAAGTACTATTCTCTTCGAACCATCTAAAGCTCTCACAATTATGTCATCGGGTTTCAACCACTCTTCAAAGATCAAGTCTCGAGATACTTTCTGACGATCGCTCGTAGTAGAGCCATTATCCACCAACACATGAGACAATGTAGTTCCTTTACACCCCACACAAATGTGTAAGGCTTTGTTGTGTTTCCTTCCTAGAGTCAAAACAAAGACGTAAAAGCTTAAACCATTGTCTATGATCGTGCTAGCAATATAACTTTCGAATCGGTCAAAGACAAGTGTCTGCATGTGAGTATTCTTCGTTTCACCAAGGTTTTAACATGAGGCTCGAGCACAACAAAGCTAAAGCTATGGAAATATTGATGGAATTTGTCCCAACCCTTTACTACATTGTAGTCGCTTCTTCTTAATGATCTTCGTAATTCTCCATTTCTTGTTCGAGGTATCTTCAACACTTTCCTCTGGTACCTCCGTCTCGAGTAGCTGAGTCACTCTTCTCTCGAGCCCCTGGAGTTAGTTCAATAGAGAATGCAAATCATGAGTAAGATCTTTGGAGGAGATATCCGAGAAAATACTCTTCCTGCTCACTTGCTCGATCCAAAGGATATTGTCGACATCGAGTGTAGCCCAACTATACCGCCTTCAATGGTTAATGGCTCTTGCTTGACGCCTAATAGTATATACTTCTACCCATAATTCCAAGGTATAGCTTGTGTGAGGAATATTGAATCGATCCGGGCAGGTAATAATTATAGGTACTACTTTAGGTGCGGATCGACGCACGTGATCCTTAATGTGTTCACATCAAGATATTCTTCGGATAGTCATCATCTCCATCCGGTTTCCTTGATGTCTTCGATTGTGATTTTGTATTGTGAGCAAGATATTTCACCATACAATCGCATTCCCACTTTTGCTTCCCAAGGTATCCCAAACTCGTATGGCTCACACGCCTTCGATCTTCAAGCTTGGAAACATCTTCGCACATACTCTACTAATTTGAGTTTTCAAGAATAACACTTCCGGTTGTTCATCATGCGCTGAATGTCTCTTCAACTAGGCACATCCACTAGGTTCTGGATGCACAAGAACGATATTGTCAAAATATCTTAGAAATAAGCCACCGAGTGCAAACTTTTTACTACCATCAAGGGAGTAGTCAATTCTTCTACAACAAAGACATATGAGTCGTTGTCAATGGCGTAATCTTGCCATGATCGAATAGTGCATTGATCACATTCGGTTTCAATATGAGGGTCGAATTCAATTTTGCTTCAATCATGTCTCGATCTTGTTCTTCGTGGCCCACATCGCTGTGTCAAGCTCGGCTATTGGAGTGGTATGCACATCTTGCATTAGGTTGTACTTGGAGAAGAAGTGTTGACATGCCGAGGAGGATCCTTCAAAGTAACTGTACCGCTTTCAACATATGTTGTAATTTTGAGAAACGATATGTCGATCTTCCTAACCGCCTTCGTGGTGCATTTTGTCTATGCGTGTTGTCTTATCGAGGTTGCACCGTGTGGGATTGAGAATGACTACCCTACAAATTAATCAGGATCACTTTTGGTAACGGATCTTCCGACCATACACAACATCAATTTCTTTCTTCCCACCAAAAGATCTCTTTGTAACATTCAAGATATTTCGATTTGAATTTTGTGCTCTTGATTCCAATTATCATGTTCGCTTGTCAATATCACCATGAATCCTGATGAAGAGTTTCTAATCGATGATCAAGAATGGGTTGTTAATACCCCATGAACATGTCAACCAATTCCTTATTAGACAAGGATGGATGGACTCCACTGCTAGATCTCTCTCCATTTTGGGAGTACTTTGAACTACTCATCACGACCCATAGATACGTTTCATAGCTGACGTCGATTGGTGCCAATCAAAGATTGTATCGGCATCGTTTATAGAAAGCATCACCAAACTTCTTCAGGTATGAATGTGAGTATTCTCTAATGGAAATACCACCTAACTGCCATTCGATGCACTCTCTTGAAAGAAATGCATCCACAACTTCTATGCAAATGGGGTCAATCTTCCGAACATAGGACTCGTGATGAAGCTTTGGACAAGAAATACCAACCTACTTAGAAAAGTAGAAACTTTAAACTGGGAACGACCATCCCTCGAACTGAAGCTTAAATCATCAAAATTCAATTTTGACATTTTCGCATTTTCCACAACATTCGTATTTGCCTCAACTTGTTTATACTTCTCGTCGTGAGGATAACGCTACAATATAGTCTTACCTCTTCTTCGAGACCTATGACGGCTTCCTTCATCGCCCTCGATGCTTCCTTCCGCTTTTGCCACTTTTTGAGAATCTCGTTGTCCGACTACCTTAATTGTAATTCTATGCTTTCTTCCCAGTTAATAATGCCAAGAATCTTCTTTATTTTTGTGATGAGATTTTTCATCTTTCTCGACCTTGGGCCAAATCGTGAACATCTCCTGAACCGAGCATTCGAGTTTAGATATCTTTGATGCTTGTTCAAGATCCATTTCTCTGAAATAAACAACGAGAGAATAAGAAAATTGGTCTTCGTAGTATTCGCTATGAAATGTTATGCCATGATGTGCAATGTTATTCAATGCAATGTTTTCAAGGACCTAGAATTTAGGTTTCAGAAAATGTTTAGAACAAACTTTTATTAGTCTAATTAGAATACAAGTACAAAAAATGAAATTCTAGTGCTTAGCCTCCCACGGCGCTTCCTCTTTGTGTTCGACGAGGTGTTAATGGATCCTGTAAGAATTCAGATTTAATTAAATATTTTAATTAAATATTACCTAATATTTTCCGATTAATTTGTTATGTTGAATTTATAGTTAAGTCGTTAAGTTGATAGTCGCAAATTAGCCTGGGAAAAATAATATTATAATGTATTAGTATTTTTAGAATTATTAATTAAATATGATGAGTTAGTTATAGAGGTGAAATAAACATTTTAAGTGTATTAGTTAGTAGACCCAATAAGAGTTTGTGGCCCATTAGTATTTTAAGTGGCTTAGGTAGTATTCGAAGTGGTCTTATTTAGAATAAAACAAAACAAAATATCACGCATGAGCGTGACAGTAAGAAAGAATTGAATCGGGATAAGGGTTTCATACAAAGGAGAAAAGCTCAATTGCATTCGGTTGTATATTTTCGATGGATTTTTCGAGCTCTTCAATCCAAAGGTGCGGGGTGTGGGTCTCGACTTGTATAATCGATTGTATGATGATTTTTATGGGATTTAGGTTGTATAAATTTGTCGTTAATTCCTTGTTTTGTGATGAAATTGATAACCGTGTTGAAACTATTATGCCTGCCATGGATGTTGTTTCTATGTTGTTATAATATTCATATGTGAATTTATGCTAGTGAATATAAGTTGTGTTTCCGAAAAATAAGTTGATTCTCGGGTTGAACTGTAAGAACACGTAGTGTCGGAAAAATAAGGAAACGGCGAAGGAGATGAAGTGTGGGGACCATACGGTTTAGGTAGTTGTTTTGACATTATTGATAGAACCTTAAGTATGATGAATATGTGCTAGTAGTATAATTAGAATCACATAATAATTATGATAGTGAATTTAACATGTATCAGAATAAACAAATAGCCATAGCGTAATAAAATAGCGTAACGAGTAATATTAGTAGCGCATTAGTGTTGTTGACAATAATTCCTTTTCGTAACTTCTAAGGACTACCGTAAGTAGAAGCGACCGTAAGTTTTGATGGTCAAGCAGAAGCAATGGTCGTAAGTAGCGATCAACCGTAAGTTCGATTGTCAAGTAGGAAGGATGGAAGTTCGATGGTTAAAGTAAGGATCACAAGTTCGATGGTAAGAAGTGTGTTTATCGCTAGAAGTTCCATGGTCGGGTAGAAGTGATCAATCGTAAGTTCCGATGAAGCAAAGTTCCGAGGGCGATAAGTTCGGCGGTGCGTAAGTTCGATGAAGTAGAAATTCGATGGTGCGTAAGATCCGATGGTGCGTAAGTTCTGGCGGTGCGAAGTTTTGATGGCATAAGTTCATGAAGCGGTTCGATGGTGCGTGTTCGATGGTGCGGTTCGATGGTCGGGCGTAAACTTTTATGTTTCTAGAAGGATTCAAGATAACAAAATAATTTTAATAATGCAGTGAATAGAAAATTCCCAAAATTTAGATAGTAGCCAAAAATTGTATATTTAGTTGCTCGTAATTGAATGAAAATTCTACCAGTAACTAAGATTAATTAGTAGATAATTGTGGTGGTGTTGTTTTTGTGAAATTATGTGGAATATGTTGACTAATAGTACCGTAAGTTAATTAAGCGGTATAATTAATTGTCCCAATTTAATAAACCGCAAGGTGACTCGAGATAAATTAGTAGGTCAATTCTATTATTTTATTTTGTTGTAATTATGTTGAATACATGGTGTTGTTACTTTGTTTGTGAATTATCGCGAAGTGTATTATTGTGTGTGTTGTTGAATTATGTGAAGTTGCAGGATGTTTCTATGTGATCGAATTGTTGTGACATTGTGACATGAGGTGAAGATGAAATAATGTTGTTGTGAATTATTGTGATTATGTTGATGATGTTTAGGCCTATGGCCATGAAGTAGTGATATAGGCTTATGCCCCGTGAAGAGAATTTGTGATGTTGTTGTATGTTGTTAGCATCGCATTTCATTTGCAATCGTGAAGGCCTGACATGGAATTGTGAAAAGGCTCATGCCTTGTGCCTCTATTAATTGGCAATTAGTGAAGAGGGTCGAATCACAGTATCACATGCATATGCATTGTTTAGTCCATTATAAATGAATTCTTATTCGTGATGTTGTTATGATAATGTTGGTGATCGTATCATGATGATGATTTTGTTGCAATATGTTGTTGGTGACTTAATGTGAGTTTATGCTAATGTTGTGTTCTCGACAGTATTGTTGGGAAGTTGTAAAAATAGTAATTATAATCAAGTATTATAATTGTTGTTATTTACTATGTTGTTTTGTTGATTGTTAAGTTGTAGTTGGTCAAGTGAATATTGTATAATTCTAGATCTAATATATTAGTTATCATACTTTTGCTTATATTTTTGATATCTCACCCTTTATATTCGCTCGCCGCTACCTTTTATACTAGTAACATGCAACGAGGAGAGACCTAGTAGCTTGTGGTGTCGCCGCCGATACGAGTACTGGGGTGAATTATTTGATTTTATGATGTTTTCAATTTAATCCGCTTGTTATTTAAGTTGTTTAAAGGATGCTATGTTTCTTTGAAGTTTTGAAAGTTATGAATTCACATAAGTTATTAAATAAAGTTAAAGTAAATTTTGAAGACTAATAAATTGTTATTGTTGCAATGTATCCGTTATGTTAGGATTATGTTGGTTTTCAAGTTGATAATATAATACCGTGTTTCAGGAAATTTTGAAACTCGATTTTAATTATAATTATCGGTAGATTTGGGGTGTTACATTCCTGAAGCAGCCTTTTGTTAGCTCTAATACTTTTCTCGCTTGCATAACACCGACCTTCAATGTATCCTTCTTCTTCGAATAATCCAAGATCTCTTCAATTTTAGAAATCAATAGGAATGTCTCGATGGAGAATGGTATAGGATTCCGCCGACAACAAAGTGTTCCATAATTATCGGTAGGACGGCAAAAGATATGGCATCATGAGATTTTGAGCACGAGCTCACACCCATTTGAGGCGAGGTTCAAGGAATGGAATTTTATGCCCCTAGGTCTGGTATCGCTTTTCACCATGCCCCAAGTGTGCATAAACCTTCGAGATAACCATGAAGATCGCCGCCGTAGTCAAACACAATGCCTTGATAATCATGTCATGAGGACTATCTCGAGCATAACCAAACCGATGAAGCGCAGCTAAGGGGTTGTAAGTGATACCTCCTTATGCCAAGGAGGTATATTAGGAATCTCCATAACTCTCAATGAAAGTGATGTTCTTTAAGAGTAGAGACACCAACGGATACCGAACGAGAGACATCAACCTTGAGACCACTTTGACCTTGTTCATTCTTCATCATTAATCGAGGAAGGTACGTAAATAAACCATTTAATAATAACGGTATGCAACACGAGAGTCCCTTGTCTTTCTTTTGGTACGGTATAAAGAGAATGCGTAATATCCCTGCAAGGTAGGCATGTGGATTATGAGCGAGGAATATCTTGATGATGCTACGCTCAATGAATTGGTCTTAATTAGGGAATAACACCAAACCATAGATTAGTAAAGCTAAATGTCTTCGAAAGTGTGGAACTCATAGCCTTTAAGAATTCTCGCCTCTTTTTATCGTAAATCTAGCGGGAAACCCTTAACGCCACTTCTTATCTCCCAATCGCTTCAATGTCTGACCGTTTTAGATGTAGAGCTGATGCAATATCTTCAAACCTCGGAACTTTTTTTGAACCGATGAATGGCATTTGATCAGGAATGGGTATCCCAAGTAGCTTAGAGAACTCTTCCATTATATGTACCAACCGATAGTCCGGGAAAGTAGCAATGATGCTTCTGATCAAAGAACCGGAATACGACGCCATCATATCTTCTTCAAACCGGAGGTAACCAAGTCGAGTAGATAACCATGCCTCTTAATGAATTAAGAGTGATCGAGAATTTATGAGACTAACTCGAGTCGAGAAGGTATGCCCATAAAGTTGATTCGTATAGTCTTTCTGAAGCCATAACCTACAACAAAGAGCAAAGATAAACCTTGGTCCTTGAAATGGTTAGAATGATGATATTATGATGATATGATGTCATGATATCATGTTTAAATAGCACACACAAGCAATTCACACAATAGCCCTAGGTTTAAGGCTTGCATGAGGTATAGTGTTCACTGTAATACCCCAATGTTACCCAAAGTTTAATATGCAAAAATCGAGTAATTTAAAATTTCATAAATTAAATAATCGAGGCCACACCTTCAAACCAAATCACTTTAAACTATTCACTTTAAAGTATAAACTCGGATACATAGCCTCGTCAGAACTCATAAATTGATTCACAAAACATAAAACATCTCTTCTATTAAACTTCCTCATCAAAATCATGTTTTCATAAATTATGATTCTTATTCATAAAAGGAATAATAATAAAAGAACAACAACAAGACGACATAAATATTCTCCGAGTGCTACGATCGAGCGACATTGACTCCGACTAACAATGCTTATAAACTTCGTTTATAGAATAACCTGCATGCTAATAATATAAAGGTAACGCTAAACAAGAAGTGATAGAGCATCAAACATATAATTAAAGGCATGATAAGTATATATATAGTTTTGGGAATTATAAAGATATAGGTTAGTGAGTGCATTCCAACACCTATCTAAACTTACTTACTTTGATCGACATTCTAATGTGTGTAAACACTTTGTCTCCATAACCTATCGATATAAAACCGCCACACCACATAAACGCTCACCACGTAAATCGCTACAAGTTAATACTACTAATCAACACGGGAAATCATAAACAACACATCAAAACAACATCAAACAATGCTAATACAAAGCAACATCAATAGAATCATCACAAATTACAAAGCCGTAACACCCATCTAAATACCCGAATATATTAATTAAATTAATATCTAAATCATCTTTAATCGAGTTAACACACGGAATAGGGATGTCACAATTAATAAATAAATAAACTTTATTCAAACAAGAGCTATGCTACAATCGAGGATCATTTTCCAAATAAATCAATCAATTTAAGACCATGTTCACAAATGAAATACCAAATCAAAATTTAATAAACCATCATGGTTCTCAAAGAATCCAACTAAAACAATTAAACAATAATAATTCTCTAACTAAACGCTCCTGTTGTTACAATCTAATCGTAGTACATGAATCGACACGTGGACTTAAAAGATAAGCTCTAGAGCCATCCTCACCAACTCCTCACCGCTAATTTAATCTGAAATTGTAAAGTAAGTGAGACTTCTCATAATTAAAACATATTATAAGCTTCTCATTTAACAATATATCACAAGCATATTATTTCACCCACTTAACACAATTCGTAATCAACACACAACCATATTCATAAGTCATCATGCATAATCAATAGATAACAAAAGAATTGCAACACCGAAGACATCCTAACATGTTACAACTCCATACAAACACAAATGCACTAATGCACGCGGTATCGACTGTGACAAGTCACCCAACACCGATCCATCATCAACCGACAAGACCATCGATTCGCCCATAACCACTGGACACTAATCCAATTTAACCACCCATCCTCACCTGCATCTATTTAAGAATCCAAGTCAAATCCGCACAATGGGAATTAACTTCACCAAACAATGCATATGCACGCACATCAATAGCATGCAACATCAATCGCCTATGTATACATCAATCTAACATAATCGAATCAAACCAATCAACATGATATATCAACCAATCATGCATACATCTAACATCAAGATAAACATGCTATTACATCCACACATTACCAAGATTCTCATCACCAAAGTCCCTACACATACATCATTATGTGTCGCTTATTAATCATTTATTTCAAATTCAACCCCTTTCCAAAATAATTTCAAGTTTTCTAAAATATTTTCATTTTATAAGGTAGCATTAAATTTAGGAAATAACGTCCAAAACGGCGCCAAAACTACTTACGGCTTGAAAGTTATGAATTTTTAAAGTTTTGAAATTTTAAATGTTCATGGAACCCGTTCCTCCCCGGGAGTAACCGGTTCTACACTTCAAAAATACTGAAATGTATGGGGAACCCGCTCTCCAGTGGAACCGGCTCCTTAAGTAAAATTTCATATTTTCCGAAACAACGTGGAACCCGGTTCCTCCCATGCAGAACCGTCTCGTGTACAAATTTTCGCCAAAGTTTTCAGTGGAACCCGGTTCTCCCCACTGGAACCGGTTCTCACGTGTTGCAGGCCATTTCCCACTTTTGACAGATTCCTTTCATCCTCAATCAATCCAATTTTACCCATAACGAATTCCATCATTGGAAACACCAAAATACATCAATTTGCATCATTTATCACATCAATTATCATCTTCCTATCACCATAATTGGTATCCGACACCAATCATTTTAGACCTACCATCTCGACAACCGACACCCATAGGATACATCCATGGAAACCTAGAAATTTACAAACTAAGATTTCCTAACATGCTTTGATCTATAATATCAAAATCAAAACCTATAATAAGCAATAATCAATCGAAATCACCCTCACTGTGGGTTCTTCGACTCGACACTTCTAGGTTTTCTTCCTTCTTTCTCCTCTTCTCAACTTCACGATTTGTTTTCTCCAAAATGATTCTATTTCCTTCTTTCCTTATTTTATTCCTTTTATTCCTTTTAATAAATAAATAATATACTTCTCATTCCCCAATTAATTCCATCATTAATCTTAATAATCCAATATATTAATAAATTATGCTCTCAATTAATTTAATAATTAAAATCATAATTATTTAATTATCAATTATTTGTCACAACTCTCCCTAACTTAAAAGAGTTTTCGCCTCGAAAACATACCTCGATTTAATAGTTCTGGATACGAGTCCTTCATCCGACTCTCCAGCTCCCAAGTGATTTCCATCACCTGTCCTCCCAAGCCACTTTACTAATGCAATCTCTTTGCCTCAAGAATGCTTCAACTTCCGATCCTCAATTCGCAGTACCGCCCACACCAAATTCTCTCAGACTGATATCATCTACCCAATCTCATGAGACGGATCAAGAATGTACTTCCTCACCGAGACACATGAAAACATCATGCAATTCGCAAGGACGGCGCAAAGCAACTGATATGCAACCTTCCCAATCTCTGGTAATCAAAGGACCAATAAATCGTGGAGTCAACTTTGACTTCAAAGCTCGATCACCACATCGGAGTAACTCGCATAAAACATGCCTCCTTCACTAAACTCAAGATCTTTCCTCCTCTTATCATGGTAACTTTCTCGACGACTCGGAAGTCCTCATCTTCCTAATCATCTTAATCTTTTCCAAGTTTGTTGAACAATTCCCATCCAATCACCCACTCTCTCCGCTTCATACCAACACAATGGTGTCCGACACCTCCTACCATACAATGCCTCAAACGGAGCCATACCAATACCGAGTGAAAGCTATTGTTGAGGTAAACTCAATCAATGGCAGATAACTATCCCAAGCTCCACCCTTCTCTAACACACAAGCTCTCAAAGAAATCTTCCAACGATCGAATCGTCTTTCCGTCTCGACCATCTATCTCTGGATGATAAGCGGAACTCAAACGCAACTTGGTACCCAAAGCTTCTTAATCCCGCCCGTAACTTAGATGTAAACCTTGATCTCGATCCGACACAATACTAGAAGGAATACCATGAACTCACAACCTTTCGACATACAACTCCGCCAACCTCCATCTGATAATCCATTCTTATCGAATAAAATGAGCAGATTTCGTCAACCTATCCACAATCACCCGATAGAATCACAATTTAGTCGCTCTTGGCAAACCGCATACAAAATCCATAGAGATTCCATCCCACTTCCATTCGAACAAACAACGGCTCCATCAACTCCGACGGCTTCGATGCTCGATTTTGACTTCCGACAAACCAAACAAGCATACACAAACTCAAAGAATTTCCTTTTCATTCCCCACCAAAAAACAACTTCTTCAAATCATGGTACATTTTAGTAGCACCGGATGAATACTCAACCCGCTACGATGTCCTTCTTCCAAAATACTCTTCCTAATCTCAAGAACATCCGGACACACACCATCACCAAATCTCATAACACCATTCTCGCCAATTCGAACTCGCCTCGACCTTGGTTGATCAATGTCAACTTATCAACTAAACCAACATCGATTTTCATCCATTTCTAATCTCTTCCGTACCACTAGTCGCCTTCAACATACCCAATTTCACACTATTCGGAGTAGTTTCACAAACCAAACTTAGATCTCTCAACCGTCAACCAAATCTAACTCACGGACCATCAACATCGACATATGCAAGGACTTCTACTCAAAGTATCTCAGAATAACGCTTGCCTTACCAGATGGTAATTCAAACCGAATCATAATCCTTTAAGAATTCTAACCATCTTCTCCGCCTCATGTTCACTCTCTTTTCGATCAAAGAGATACTCAGACTTTTTGATCACCGAATACCTCAAACCGAGAACCATATAAATAATGTCTCCAACTTCAAAACAAATACAACAACCGCTACTCCAAATCATGAGTCTGATAATTCCTTTCATGCACTTTCAATTGTCGTGAAGCATAAGCCACAACCCGCTTATCTTGCATCAACACACCACCTAATCCCATTAATGATGCTCACAATACACAACAAAAGACTTAGTCGGATTCAAAAATCAAGATCGGAGCACTGTCAACCTCCTCTTCACTCTTGAAATCCTTTTCACATTCAACATCCCAAACAAATATCCGACCTTCCCGTCAACTTAGTCAACAACGCCAGTTTGAAAACCTTCAATAAACTTCCTAGAATAACCTCGCAAGACCCGTAAAACTACGGATCTCCTAAGCATTCTTCAAGCGCTCCCACTGAGATACCGCCTACCTTCAGAGGATCCACAAGAATTCCATTCTTGGAAATTACATGACCAAGAAAACTCACCTCCCTAACCGTAATTCACACTTGACAACTTCAAGATAAAGCTTCTTCTTTCAACAATTCCAACACAACTCGAGATGTTCTCAGATGCTTCATCGTCAATAAATCAATATCATCAATGAACACCACTACTAACTTGTCAAGATATGGATGAAATATCCTGCTCATATACTCCATGAAAACACCAGTGCATTAGTAACTCCAAACGGCATAATGTATCATAATGTCCATACCGCTCTAATGCGTCAATATCCTCCGACTTCACACGAATCGATGATATCCGATCTCGATCAATCTTACTAAATACACAAGCCCAACGAGTCGATCCATCAAATCATCAATCCCAAAGGATACCGATTCTGATTGTAACTTTATTCAACCGCTTGTAGTCAACACATAACCTCATTGAACCTTCCTTCTTCTTAACCAATAACACCGAGCAACCCACGCCAAACACTCGGATTAATAAACTTCTTCTCAAGCAATTCCTCTAACCGCTTCTTCGTCCAGCCTAATTCAGATGCCGACATGCGATAAGGCGCCATCGACACCGGACTAGTTCCAGAATCGATCTATAGTAAATTCTACCTCTCTCTCGTGTGGCACCACTAACGTCCGAAACACCTCTCGAAATTCATTCACCACCGGCAATCCATCACCTTTGCTTTTCCCTCCGCTTCTATTGCGTAATACAACATAAACACCACAAAGACCATCTTTCACAACTAGGTTCATCCGCTTAATCGACATAATCTCATTTTCGATCTTAACCTCTTCGTGGAAAATGACCGCTCTCTCAAATAGTTGATATGAACCCCGTTGAATTCCAACCGCTCATTCCAAGGATGATATCAAGTTGTTCTAGCGGTAGGCACACTAAATCCATACCAAACCCCTATCAAAATCACAACAGATTCCTTACAAACATAATAAGTAGTCATCGAACCCGACGCAGAGTATCAATAACCATACTTCCATCCATATTAGAAATTTCCAATTAATCTCTTAGCACAATCTAACGAATAAAAGAATGCGAGTCCAAGATCAATAATCGCAATCAAAGGTATGCCATTAATAAAACATGTACCTTTAATCACCGATCATCCGGTTTAGTCTCGATCCGCATAATGCAAACACTTTACCACCAAATTGCTCTTTCGGTTTTGTATCGAGGACAGTATGACCTCTTCACCACAGCTTGTAACAAGTCACCACTCACTCATACATTGGCCACATGGCCAAGTTTCCCACACTTGAAACACTTTATCATTACTCTTACACCACCATACGATGTCCCGCCTCACCACACTTATAGCACTTAACGAAGAACTAGAATCTCCTCCACTGACTTCTTCCAACCACCGGATCTCTGATTACTCCTATCATAAGGCTTACCACGATCCATCCGTTGCTTACCTTTCCTCCAACATACCCCGAGCATTCGACTTAGTGTTAGCAAGATCCTCCTCTAGAATCCTAACCGCATCAACCAGATCAAAATCTTCGACACTGATACCTAATACCCCGCTTAATCATCACGAAGACCATTCTCAAACTTGATACATTTGGAAAATTCTCCATCTGCATCGTAATGAGCATAATACTGCTAACTCAAAGAAATCAAGCATACCACCGATACTTGTTACCCCGCCGAGTTCCGTAAACTCAATCTCCTTCACCTCGATGTCCTCGTGAAAGTACCTTCAAAAGCCTCCCGAACACAGCCCAACCAATGCAACACCATCTTCTTCCAGCCTGGCTCGTAGCAACCCACCAACATCGCCTTCCCGCCATGAGTTCCATATCTCACCTTCACCCCTCCATACCAATCACTCAAGATCCTCTCGATCTCCTTCAACCACTTCGAGCACCTTCGATCATGTGCACCCTTGAACAATGGAGGATTATTCCTCCAAAATTCCCCAATTGTCCGTCAGACCAATCAGCTCCCTCACCGGTTCCTCCGAGCACCCACCCAACATTCCCAAAGCCTCAAAGAATGGCATCATCATTCCTTCCGTTACTTCTTCCACCATTGTCTCAGAACATTACAAAACAATCACATCAAGACACAAGTATCGATAATGTTACTTTAACTAGTCGCATACTAAAAGGGATAACGACACAAGACAAGACCGACTATGCTCGATACCACTATTGTAACACCCCATCTAAATACCCGAATATATTAATTAAATTAATATCTAAATCATCTTTAATCGTAGTTAACACGAAATAGGGATGTCACAATTAATAAATAAAACAAACTTCATTCAAAAAGAGCTATGCTACAATCGAGGATCATTTTCCAATAATCAATCAATTTAAGACCATGTCTTACACAAATGAAATACCAAATCAAAATTTAATAAACCATCATGGTTCTCAAAGAATCCAATAAACAATTAAACAATAATAATTCTCTTAACTAAACGCCCCTCAAAGTTACAATCTAATCGAGCATGACACCGACACGCGGACTAAAAGATAAGCTCAGAGCCATCCTCACCAACCTCAACTAATTTAACTGAAATTGTAAAGTAAGGGTGAGACTTCATAATTAAAACATATTATAAGCTTCTATTAACAATATATCACAAGCATATTATTTCACCCACTTAACACAATTCGTAATTCAACACACAACCATATTCATATAAGTCATTCATGCATAATCAATAAAACAAAAGAATTGTAACACCGAAGACATCCTAACATGTTACACCCATACAAACACAATGCATCAATGCATAATCGACCGTGACTAAGTCACCCAACACCGATCCATCATCAACCGGATACAGACCATCGATTCGTCCATAACCACTTGGACACTAATCCAAATTTAACCACCCATCCTCACTGCATCGTTATCTAAGAATCCAAGTCAAATTCCGCACAATGGGAATTAACTTCACCAAAACAATGCATATGCACGCATTAGCATGCAACATCAATCGCCTATGTATACATCAATCTAACATAATCGAATCAAACCAATCAACATGATATATCAACCAATCATGCATACATTAACATCAGCATAAACATGCTACATCACACATTACCAAAGATTCTCATCACTAAAAGTCCTCACTACACATACATCATTATGTGTCGCTTATTAATCATTTATTTCGAAATTCAACCCCTTTCCAAAATAATTTCAAGTTTTCTAAAATATTCATTTTATAAGGTAGAGCATTAAATTTAGGAAATAACGTCCAAAACTACCAAAACGGACTTACGGTTTGAAAGTTATGAATTTTAAAGTTTTGAAATTTTTCAATTTCAAGGAACCCGCCCTCGGGAGTAACCGTTCCCTAATTCCAAAAACACCTGAAAATGTATGGGGAACCCGTTCCTCCGTAGGGAACCGTTCCTAAGTAAAATTTCATATTTCGAACAACGTGGAACCCGGTTCTCCCATGCAGAACCTGCCTCGTGTACAAATTTTCGCTTTTTCAAAAGTTTTCAAAGTGGAACCCGGTTCCTCCCACTGGAACCGTTCCCACGTGTTGCAGGCCATTTCCGCACTTTTGACAAAGATTTCTTTCATCCTCAATCAATCCAATTTTACCCATAATGACCCATCATGGAAACACCAAAATCAATTTGCATCATTTATCACATCAATTATCATCTTCCTATCACCATAATTGTATCTCGACACCCTAATCATTTTAGACCTACCATCCGACACAACTGACACCCATAGGATACATCCATGGAAACCTAGAAATTTACAACTAAGATTTCCTAACATGCTTTGATCTATAATATCAAAATCAAACCTATAATAAGTAATAATCAATCGAAATCACCCTTACCTCGGGTTCTTCAATTCGACACTTCTAGGTTTTCTTCTTCTCCCTCTTCTCAACTTCACGATCTTGTTTTCTCCAAAATGATTCTATTTCCTTCTTTCCTTATTTTATTCCTTTTTATTTTTTAACATAAATAAATAAATATTACTTCTCATTCCCCAATTAATTCCATCATTAATCTTAATAATCCAATATATTAATAAATTATGCTCTCAATTAATTTAATAATTAAAATCATAATTATTTAATTACCGAATTATTTTGGGGTGTCACAAAGCCCATCGTCGCTTTTTTTGGCAAGGTAAGCCCATCGCTTCTAAACATCATCACATCATATTTGCATTAAGCATTTCATCTACCCAATCGTCATAAAGCTCATCATTTATATTCATCGCCACGCTTATCGTCATGAAATATCAAGTTATATTCATTTCATGTTTACTGCAAAGATCACCAAACAAACATCGATATCATCTAATTTAACATCGCCAATTTAATTAAAACCCATCCAAACAACTCAAACATAACCATCAACGACTCCATGAGACACGATCACATGTTATGCATGTGGTACCCATCTCATTGTCCATAATAGGAACACTTCATAAAAGCCTCGCCCATTGGCATGAAAGCCCTCGGGTCATTGGTATAAAGCCCTCGTCACTTATGCAATGTACGTGACTCGATAATAAAGACCACACAACAACACATCATCATTGCTCATCAAATTGTCATAAGTCCACATCGCCATATTTATTCACATCAAATAAACATGTCATCGCATCGATAAACAACAAGTATTCATACATAAACACCAATAATCAACACATGATAACAAAGTTAAGTCATGACATATAACGCAATTACAACACATGAAATTAACTTCCAAAGAAGTATACATAACTGATAAATACTTAATTTCTACGAATCCCACATACGGAAATCAAATCAATCCTTCGTGGATCTCAATCATCGGTTTTAAAATATTATCACGATAGTACTCGTCTAAGCTTTCCAACGATACTAACCGATCGCTGGTTTTTTACCAAGTTATTTAGCATTGAATTTCGTTATCGCTTTTTATTTGTCTAATGTTATATGTCATTTTACCGATTTTACGCTTTGGTTATGTGTTTGAGTGTTTTCAGGTCCAAGAATAAAATGAGACAATCGGGCAAAAGAAGTTCAATAATCGTAATATGGGAGGCTGTGACATCATCACCATGGCCTCCATGTTAATCACGCCCGTGTTGAAAAGCCACTAGAAAACGCAAAACACCAAGTCGGTGAATCAACACGAGCACTCGTGTTAATCAACACGGCCTCGTGTTGATTGACCCGGCAGCAAATATTTCTTATTCAAGAGGTCAACACGGCACTGGTTAATCAACACGCCCTGTTGATGGACGCGGTGAAAACTTCACTTTACCATTCTCATTAATTCTAATCATCATCAACCTCATAATCCCCACACCTAATTCAACTTTTCTAAACATTTTAAATAATCGACCAACCAAAACCCTATAAACCATCTATCAATTTTTCCCAATCCAAACTACAACCACCAAACCCTAACTATATGAGATAAATCAAACCTTACCTCACAAGCTAGAATGATTAAGATGCTTCAAATAATCCCACTTCATGCTTGTTCTTGCTCCTCTTCTTCTCTCCCAAAACCTCTCTTTTCTCAAGCTTCCAAGTTTCTATGTTTGCTTGGTGTAGAAAATGGAAAGGAAAGGAAGAAAATGGCTATAAGTTGTTTTCCTATTAGTAAGGTTAAGTGTAAACCCAATTTCAAAAAATGCTTCCACATTTCTATCTAATTATATCATCAATTCAATTAATTCAAATAATTTCGGGAATTAAATATCGGATCCAATAATATTTTAACGAACCAACGGAATAAAATCGGACCGAATCTAAACGTCGCTAACTATATTCTCATATATATATATATATATATATATATATATATATATATATATATATATATATATATATATATATATTGATTAATATAAATATTCTCGTCAAAATAAATATCAATCGGTAATTCAAAAATATTAATATAATATAATATTAATTAAAACGGGCGCTACAAGTCTCCCCACTTATAAACTTTTTGTCCTCGAAATTGACCAACACGAACAAATCGGGATGCGCCACGATTAGTCCACTCAATCCTCGCCAATTAAACAACATATAAAATACACCAAACACAAGGGCATCTCCTAACCACAACGCCTAGATAAGAACAACCATGCCGAGATGCAAAGCCCATACAATGCACTCGACAACCAACAACTAAACAAGTCACAGACACACCGGTTCACTCGAGAACCAAACAACAAGATCGATACTATCCTAACGCCGACCATAGAATTAGTTACACACTAACCGAAACCTGGAAACGAGTCACCAAAGATAGGAACATAAAGTCCTACGACAACACCAACACCATTGCTAAAACGAAAACAACAAAATGGTTCCACAAACCAAAATCAAACAATCGTAATGGAATAGTACCACGCGGGTTACGAAACACCGAAAAAGATACCTTCATTCACGCATAAGTACGAACTCAAGAATTACACTTGCGCTATCACTTTCATTCTAGAAAAATCACACATCATCCTTAGATTACCAACGCATAACCCTTGATCAATAACAAGCTACTCAAACATAATCGAATCACATACACCACTCATTCTAGGGTTTATACTGACGGCCATGACTATAACTCACTAGCCCAATTCAACAATCTCGCATACTGCTTAAAACTCAATGCTCGATATCTAAACCATGGTGCGTCAATTTTATGCATAAGATGCCAACAGAAAACAACTTGGTTAACCCTCAACCACAATTACTCAGAATGATTACGCTAAAGCGTGACACCCATCAAGACACCTCGTAACATCGCCTTATCAACTCGAAAATCACTCTTTCATTCTTGATTGATTGACATCCATTGTCCTCTAAAATATAAGACATAGTTTGACCTTTCAAATATTTTCCAAATACTCACTGTGAAACTTGACATACACTGACTTCAACGAAGTCTTCCTTATACTAATTCAATTCTCAAATTTGTATTAAGTAATCGCCAACCTCGCACCGTCAAGAACAATCAATACACCTTCTTATTGCCAAACACCTTCATAACTTTCAATCTTCCAAAGTGGTAATTCAAACCAACACACTCTCTCAAGAACTCTACCCATCAACGCCGCCTCATACTACCGAATTACAAAACGGGTCGACTTAGAACCATAACATCAATTTCTATGGAATTCAATCATGAACATCCGTCAGCGACCACTTAGTCACAATAGAACACCTTCCTTTATAACACATCAATCATCTTAAGGTACTCGTGGCTACTAAACCATCTCAAAATTCTTTACCCAAGACTTATATTAGTCGCAACTAATAATCCACCACGACTATTAGTATCCAACTAAATCCATATGTTAGTAGTGAACAAACTTAATAACCCCCTAAACTATAAATTTCAAAAAGTGTCTCCAAACAAACATGCAACATTCTTCGAAATAATAAATCCCAAATCGATATTCTTGGGTTATCCGATATCAACTTACTAAACTCAACAATGAAGTCTCTTTATAGATCGTATCCAACTTGAATTGTTTTCAACGATTCCAATCTCCTCATCGTTAACATCTACACCTATAAGGTTTCAATGAGCACAACCGCATCAAACTCTAACTCATGCGTCCGACAATTTTCCTTTATGAAAATCAAATTGTTCCAAGGTAGCAATACACTTTTCCAACTCTATGCCAAATACATCTTAAGTCCAAAATGAAATATCACAATACACCGCACAAGGTTCTCCAAAGACCAAACAAAACTAAAATCAAAGCATTCGCTAACTTTCCCCTGCTCCACAAATTGCTTCCCAATGCTAAGTCCAAATAATGACTCAACCATCTCGGGTCAAAGTACTCACGATCAAACCAACTTATAAAAAGATCTTCCATCAAACTCACAAAGTTAATCATCCACAACAAAAGAACTCTAAGCTTCGAAATATTTGAGGTCTCCTAAGGTACAAAATAAATCTTCACGGAATCGTCTAAAATATCACCGTCTAAGTCACTTACTTAAGGCAATTGCGTCCAAAAGTTCAAACTCTATCTTTAGAATACTCGACATGCACCGGTCTAACTTCACTAACATAACGCAAAGCTCGGATGCTTGCTACACCTTAACTTGATGTGACCCAAATAATATCTATCAACACGAATAACTCTTACAACACTCATGAGAGTAATCAATATCCCAAAATCATACCGCGATTAGTCACACTAATGACATCAACAAATACCGCCAGACCATACACTATCTTGAAAAGCATTTCCTAAACATCTTCGCCTCACACTAATCCATAGATCGCCGACTTCACATCGATCCTACTAAACACATAAACTTCAATCGATCGATTTATCCACATTAGTTCTGGAAGTAGATACTTGCCCTCAACATCCACTTGCTCCTTTGTCTCAAAACGACACATCAACTTAAGTGACCTTTATTCTTTTCGAACAACAACCTACAGACTCCACGGCGAACCACTCAAACAAACAAACTCTACTAAACCAATATTCAAGTTGACTTTTCAACTCCAACTCGTAAGTAGACATCCTAAGGATACTTGAATCAAAAACTAGTTCCAAAACTAAATCCATCAAAACTTCACTTCACATCATGCATGTAATTCACTCATCTTCACAATATGTTCGGAAGAATCAACAAGAAGTTCGCTTGCCAAAATCTTGTTTCTCACCAAAATCCAAATTACGCACAAATTCAAGTAACTATGCACCAGGCTAACTCGTCTGCTTTATTAACTATTGTCGGCAAGACAAATCTATTCCAACCAACACAATTCCGACTATTATCAACAAGAGATTATAAGATCGCCTCAATTTGTCAATAGTGTCGGCAATCACGATGGTGACATAAACCATCCTTACCAAACTACAACAACGCCTTCAAACTTACACTTCAAGTTACCAAAGCGTAACCCTCGCTAAGGCTCCAACTCTAAGCCACAAGCGCCACCAAGAAGTAAAACTTTCCCCACTTGTTTCAAATTCATCTCTATAAACAATTAGAAACAAGTAAGATCGATGTTGTTTCACACACATCTCACATACATAGGGTTAAACACATTAATAACCCGCCGGATGACCAATTCGCCTGATACCACTAATGTAACACCCCAATATTACCCAAAGTTTAATATGCAAAAATCGAGTCATTTAAAATTTCACAATTAAATATCGAGAAGGCCATTCAAAACCAAATCACTTTAAACTATTCACTTTAAAGTATAACTTTGATACATAGCCTCGTAGTAAATCATAAATTGATTCACACAAAAATAAATATCTTCCAGAACACCTCAATATTACCCAAAATTTAATATGCACAAATCGTAGTTATTTAAAATTTCATAAATTAAATCACGCCACACCTTCAAAACCAAATCACTTTAAACAATTCAATTTAAAGTATAAACTCAAATACATAGCCTCGTCAGAAATCATAAATTGATTCATAAAATGAAACATCTCCTTTATTAAACTTCCTCAATAAAATCATGTTTTTATAAATTATGATTCTTATTTACAAAGGAAAACAAAAAAAGAACAACAATAAGACAACATAATACCCCCGAAAAGCATGACGAGCTTACACCACTGACTAATAGCGTTTATATACTCCATCTTCATAACCTCGCACGTTACCAATATAAAGGTAACGAATAAACAAGTAAAGGGTGAGATACTCCAAAACATATAATTAAAGGCATGATAAATATATATATAGTTTAGAATTATAAACGATATAGATTAGCAGCATTCCACCATATATCTAAATCTCACCTACTTTTATCGCTATTCTAAAGTGTTTAATCTACACTTAATCGCCTAAGCCTCATCGCACAATTCATCACAACAATACATACACCCGTCACCACCAGATTGTCACAAGCTAATACATCTCTAGTTAACACGGCAATCATAAACAACAACATCAACCAACAACATTAAACAATGCTAACAACACGAGCAACATAAACAATCATCAAATTCAAAGCCCATCGTCGCTGCATAAAAGCCCATCGTCAAAATATCATCACAAATATCATCACAAACATCATCACATCCTATTTGCGTTAAGCATTTCATCAAGTTAAATCATCACCGACCAATTGTCGTAATTAAACGAGTAATTTTGAAAATGTAGTATAGCGACAATGACTCGAATCGCCTCACAAGGATTCTAGATTATTACTAAATCAGGTAAATCAATTAGGGGTTAGTTTGGTGATCGATTAAGCGAAAATAAGCGCTTAAAATAGTGATTATAAAATAAGTCAATCTAACGATTCTGCCTTACTATCATCGATTATTATAATTTTAATAATTCAAGGATTGTCTATTCCTATTTAGATACAAACCTAGTGACAAGCGCGGTGAAGTTTGTGAGATGTACGATCCTATTTTCCTAATTAAGCAAACGGATAAATTTTCATGGATTAAGCAAATATGATTGATCGACACAACAACGAATTAAGCAAACGCGATGAGTCTAAGTTAGGATCATACAATCAACCAAATTGAATCAATATACAACACAACACAACACAAAACATCATCGCCGCTATCAAAAATGGCATAAAGCCCACATCGCCATAATTTATCCAAATCAAGATAAATATATCATCGCATTATATTGCATTATGCAAAACATCCCTAAATAATTCATCATCACACAAGTCATGCATTCATAAATCGGAAGCATTTATCAATAACATCAATGTAATCGTACATCATCATGTACACAAACATATATTATTTCATCGCAAATCATCAAGTATTCATTAATTAATACGCTGCAGCAAACATTTTGTTTAATCACACTACACCATAACCAATTCACTCACTAAATTTCAAAACGAAAAATGGTCGAACCCCTATAATCGTCAAAAAGCCATTCCTAATAACCGGCATTAATCATAATCACAACGCGTAACCGATTGTCCATACGTGTCCTAAACCCACTACACGAATCCGATTCAATTGAACCGTAATTGCCTATTTCGGGTCATCTCGCAAAACTTGCAACTTCTAGAAACTAACCTCATCACTACGTTTACACGTGAAACTTAGCTAGCGTTAATTCATTGAATTCGAGCAACTGCTTCGCTCGTCGAATTTACCGAATCGGAAAATCGGAACACAATCGGGTTCCAAAGGAATGCGTAAAATCAGAATTTTGATGTAGCATCAACACAGTCCTGTGCATCAACAGCCGTGTTTAAAAGCCATCAGAACGTAAAAATCACCCAAGGCATTGAATGAACACGGCACGTGTTGATCAACACGCCCGTGTTGATTGGCCCGCACTAACCAAAATTCCTATACAAGAGGGAAACACGGCCGTGTTAATCAACACGGCCGTGTTGGATGGACCTGCGAAAAACTTCATCTTTTGAGTTTTCTCATTCTTCTACCATGGTTTTCTTTCCATTTCAATACTCTTATTCTACAAGCTAGCACCTAATACATCCACAAACCATACTCCTAATCCAACTCTTCTAAACCATTCCAACAATCAACCAACAAAACCCTATAAATCAACTATCCATTTCACCCCAAATCCAAAATATATCTATCAAAACCTAACAATATAAGATGGAGAATCAAACCCTTACCTCTAACTTGGATGATCCATGATGATTCTACAAAGCTCAATCCACAAGCTTGCATCAAGATCTTCTCTTCTCTTGCTCTTCTTCTCCAAACCCTTTCTTTCTCTCCATGCCTCTAAGTTTGCTTGGTGTAGCAATGGAAGGAAAAGAGAAAGAAATTGGTTTTTAACTTACTAGCTTCCAAGTTCTATGTTTGGTTTTGGTATTTTGGATGGAAGGAAAATGAGGAGAAATGGTTTATTATAGTATTTCTACTAGTAAGTCAAGGGTGAAAACCCAATCCTCAACAATTGCTCCTCACACCCTAACTTACTAATTATATCATCAATTCCGGGAATTAAATATCGGATCCGAATATTTTTACGGACCGAATCGAAACGTCACCAAATATACTAATAGGTATAACAATTGATATAAATATTCTCAACAAATAGATATCAATCGTAACTCGAAAATATTAATATAATATAATATTAATAAAAACAGTATGCTACATCTTCTATTAAACTTCCTCATTAAAATCATGTTTTCATAAATTATAATTTTATTCATAAAAGGAATAATAATAAAAGAACAACAACAAGACAACATAAATATTCCCCCGAGTGCTATCGGAGTCGACAACGACTCGACTAATGCTAATTATAAACTCCGTCTTCACAACCCGTGCGCTACTAATATAAAGGTAACGGCAAACAAGAAAGGTGAGATACTCCAAACATATAATTAAAGGCATGATAAGTATATATATATATATATATATATATATATATATATAGTTTTGGAATTATAAAAGATATAGGTTAGTAGTGCATTCCAACACCTATCTAAATCTCACTTACTTTGATCGCCATTCTAATGTGTATAATCTACACTTTGTCTCCATAACCTTATTGACATAAACCGGTACACATAAATGTTCCTCACCACGAAATCGTCACAAGTTAATACATCACTAATCAATACGGAAATCATAAACAACACATCAAACAACAACATCAAACAATGCTAATACATAAGCAACATCAATAATCATCGCAATAAGTTTCCCATCGTCGCTTTTGGCATAAAAGCCCATCGTTGCAAACATCAACACATCATATTTGCATTAAGCATTTCATCTAAATTAAATCGTCACAAAGCTCATCATTTATATTCATCGCCTAGTTATCATGAAATTATCAAGTTATATTCATTTCATGTTTATCATAAACATCATCACCGAACAACAAAACATCATATCATCGCACTTTTAACATCACAATTTAATTAAAACCCAACGCCAAAGAACTCAAACATAAACATAACCGACTCCATGACGATATGTTATGCATGTGGTACTGCCGGCTTTGTCCATAAATAGAACACTTGGCATAAAGCTCTGCTTCCCGGCATGAAAGCTCGCCGCTGCATAAAGCCCTCGTCATTATGCAATGTATGTGACTCGATAATAAAGACCACACAACAACACATCATCATCGCTCATCAAAATTGTCATAAAGTCCACATCGCCATATTTATTCACATCAAATAAACATGTCATCATCACGCATAAACAACAAGTATTCATACATAAATACACCACAATAAACACATGATAACAGAAGAAGTCATGACATATAACATTAATTACAACACATGAAATTAACTTACAACAAGTATACACAATGAGAATACTTAAATTTCTACGAATCCCTACATACGAAAATCAAATCAATCCTTCGGATCTCAACTACGGTTTTAAATATATTATCAATAGATAATACTGCTCTAAGCTTTCCAACTATACCAACTGATCGTTGGTTTTACACGGTTATTTAGCATTGAATTTCGTTATCGTTTCTTTATTTGTCTAATGTTATATGTCATTTTACCGCATTTTACGCTTTTTATGTGGTTTGAGTGTTCGTGGTCCGGAATAAAATGAGACAAATCAAAAGAAGTGCAAAATCGAATATGAGGCCTGGACATCAACATGGGCCTCGTGTTAATCAACACGGCCCGTGTTGAAAAGCCACTAGAAAATGCAAAACACCAAAGTCGTTGAATCAACACGGGCAGTGTTAATCAACACGGTGCGGTTGATTGACCAAAGAAATATTTCTTATCTAAGAGGTCAACACGGGCACCGTGTTAATCAACACGCCCGTGTTTACCATTCCCATTAATTCTAATCATCATCAACCTCATAATCCCTACACCTAATTCAACTTTTCTAAAAATTTCAATAATCAACCAACCAAACCCTATAAACCATCTATCAATTTTTCCCCAATCCAAACTACAACCACCAAACCCCAACTATATGAGATAGAAATCAAACCCTTACCTCAAAAGCTTGGATGATTGCAAGATGCTTCAACACAATCCCCACTTCATGCTTGTTTTGCTCCTCTTCTTCTTCTTCCCCAAACCTCTCTCTCTCAAGCTTCCAAGTTTCTATGTTTGCTTGGTGTAGGAAATGAAAAGGAAAAGGAAAATGGCTTTTATAAGTTGTTTTCCTATTAGTAAGGTTAAGGGTGTAAAACCCAATTCTAACAAAATGTTTCCACACCCTATCTAATTATATCATCAATTCATTTAACCAAATCTGGGAATTAAATATCGGATCCGAATAATATTTTACCGAACCGATCAACGAACGTCATAAATATATATATATATATATATATATATATATATATATATATATATATATATATATAGATTAATATAAATATTCTAAATGCAAAATAAATAACAATCGGTAATTCAAAAATGTTAATATAATATAATATTACTAAAAACTGCGTTACATCTACCATACTAGAGTTTAAGTTGGTTCAACATGTCCTAAAAGAGTAACCGGATTCTAGAATCTCATATCACAAATCTTTCTCGCATGCTTTATTTCAAGACGAATACCTAATGGTTTAATCAAACATCCCGAAAGTCGAATCTCAATGAGCGTAGTATCGAGTATCAACCAACCTCGGTCTCAGATCAAAGTCGACCATCCACTACCTTCTAATGGCCAAGATGGGTTAATTAGAGTTCTAAAAGTTTATTTAGTGATTGATGACACCACGCAGATGCCAAATATTTCAATGAACATAAGAAACATTAGGACATCCAAAGTGTCACACCAACTGTATTCATCATTTTAACTATTTCGGTCTACGTCGGACAATCGCGATGATCTATTGCTACTTACCTAAGAAAACACGGATGCGGGTGTAGGACCCCACCGAATATAATACCCAAGTAACCCTTAAAAGTAAAGCTCACTAAGTAGATAGAAACGAGTAAAAATGATCTATAGCCCTAAGGTAACCTCTCTTTGGGTGTATTCTCATCGTAGTCGCCCGCCTGTAATACGGGTGGGAGAACCGACTTGTTTGTTTTATGCTTATCGCTAATATATGGATAGAAAGAGTCTCCACCGACTTTTATTTTATCCAATAAAGGGAAGTTGAAAAGAACAGGAAAAGACCTTTGTTATATTCTGAGTTCGGGAGGCAATTATGAAATGGGAAGGTATTAGCACTTTTCCATCCGAGTTATCTACGACTCTTAATTGCTTAGCTCACTTTGAAAATTTGATTCCTGTGTTTGTGTGGTTTTAAAAGTATTTTGAAAAGTAAGTGAAAAATATTTTGCTTTGACTTCGTAATGATTCTCGTTGGAATGTATACGAAGTGTTTGGAAATATTTGTTTGGAAAATGGTTAACTATGTAATGATTCTCGCTGGAATGTATACAAAGTGTTTGTTTGGAAAATAGTTTTTGAAAATAGTGTTAGGTGTGAAAAGAATTTTGATTTGGATTGAGCAAGCAATAGAGTCTTATTTACCTACTCGTAATGTTCGTTTCTTATTATTTTCCTTCTCCTTTAGGATAAGGCTATCCATACTATTAGTTGGTAGGTAACTTTATCCGTTGGATGTGAAGGGAAAATCATAGAGTCATCATATGGTCATTGAAGGCAACATGTAAGGATACCTTAGCAACTCAGTAGGACGATCATCACTTTCGTAGGCAACAACCGAGGAATGAGATCATATATTCGTAGGCAACATCGAGGGTCATGAGACTATGATCTTTATGATGATTTTGAGTCGAGGGACTTTTGCTAATGGTACCCCTACGCTCGAGGGACATGACCATTGTATTCGAAAGGCAACAAGAGAGGATACCCTAAGGGGGGTGCAAGTGTGATAGAGTGTGTTAAGTTCTTATTTATCTTCTGATTAGGGTTATTCTAAGATTGATTTTAATCTTGCCATACAAACCCTAGTTAGCATACATCTATGAAGTTAAATATATATAGGAAAATAAAGTGGAAAGTAAATGTCCTGCTATTACATGAATTTGGGGTATTACCTAATATGAGGTGCGAAATTAAAGAAAAATAAATCTACACTATTACAAAAAACTTTGTGACCTATACAACTATTTCTAGAATTTAAAGTGCGGAATAGTAAATAAATTGAAAGAAAAATGTCAAATGATAGGAAAAAACATCTAAACCCTAATTGTAAAAGGAAAATATTTTTTTGATATTTTTTGAAATTGATCTTAGTGAACAAAACCTAAATCTAAGTTAATTGACAATTAATTATGAAAAAATAATTTAAGTTGTGAGAAAAATAAATTATTTTTATGTCAAAAACTAATTAAATGTTTAATTAACCTAATTCTGAAATTAAATTATCTTTGGAGTTTAAGAAAATAATTAAATTAATTTTGAAAAGAAATTACAATAGAACATAAAATTGAAAAGAAAAAGAAAAATGAAAGCAATTAGTGCCAAAAAGGGTTTGGTCCTAAGGTTTGAGCACATCAGGGTTGCAGGCACAAAACCTAGCCATTGTGCCATGTGTCATTGGTGTTAGAACCACGCCTCTAAATGTATGTGTATGTTGAAACCACGTAAAATCAAAAACTAAGAAAAAATAGCAAGAGGGCGGCTCAACCCATGACACGAGGTAGAAAGGACTAAGCGACGTTTTACACGGGCGTAATATTAACCCACTAATAAGGAAATTAATTCCAATCGTTTGAATCAAACGCTACCGGTGGGGTCCATGGCCTGAATGAACCAATGGGATGGATGGGATTTTCCACGTCTAGTTAACACCACACCCAAACCCTTGACCTCCGTGCAAGGTGGTTTCCACCATCGTTTCTGATCGATACAAAATTCAAACCTGCAAAATAATGAAATTTAAAGCGAGAAATCATGGCTACCCCCCTAAATCGATCCATGCAGGTTCAATGGTGGTACTTGTTTGTCTTGAATCAGCCTATAACTTGTGATACAAAGCTTCTCTAATTCAAAGCCCTAACAATGGCAGTTCATGCTTCTGACATTGAAGCTCTTATTTAAAAGTTTGTTCATGTTCTAAACAACATACTAAGCAACTCTGGATCATTATTTTGCATTAAATCACTACGAAAAATAGAGTACGGATTTAAAAACATGAATATGCATGGTGATATTCGAAGGGCCTGTTCTAGATGCTTTTGGCCATCGACAACAACCCATACCTACCCTTTATTACCTCAGGAAGAAGTTGTGATGGTTGTTTCAAATTGAATGTGGTTGGAATTTGGAATTCGATAATGCAAATTTCTTGACAATTTTGCACTTCAAACCCTAATCTCTTGGCTTCCAAATCATTCTAAAATGATCGTGTCTTGTAGAATATATAGTGAGAGTGTTTTAGGTCGTAATAATGAGAAAATATATTGCATTCATGTGGAGATATTTGATTTAAAATTTTAACGAAATATTGCCTTTTTAGATTCGATCATGTTCAATATCTTGCCAATTTCAAAATTTCCACTTGTAGGGAGTATCTTGGCCCTCAAGAATGATGGATATCCAACCTTGCATTTATTAATTTGATTTTGCATTTATTTTAATTAAAATTGGATTTAAGTGAATAAATTCCAAAATAAATTAAATAAAATGAAGAGAGACGTTCAATTGGTCTTGGAAGTCATGGACCATTTTGGGAACAAGTTTGGATCACAAAAACATAGGCCCATTTGAAAAAAAATTGATTTTGCTTGGTATTTCCCTTCATGCATTTCTTCAAATTTCCTAAACTTTCACAAATTGTATCTTGCTCAATTTTAAACATTTTGAAGTGTTCTTGGACTTTTAAAACTATCAAGATGTCCTCTAAACACTCATTTTGGTTTCATTCATAAGTTTCCATGTTCATGTACACTTCTTTAAAAAGATTACTTTTGTTGACTTTAGAAGGACCTATAATGTCTTGATCCATAACTCTCAAATGAAGCATTTTGGCCAAAGCTAGAGACAAAGTTGTAGAGAATTGAATTCTCTTCAAAATGAGCTATGATGGAAATTTTGTTGATAAAGTATGGGAAAGTTATGCCTGGTCAAAGTTATGTTGACCTTTTGTCAAGAAACCCTAATTTAGCAACTTTGACTTTTGATCAAATCTTGAGTTTTCTTGATGAATCATGATCAACCCTTGATCAAATGATAAATGTGACTTCAAAATCTTGATGTTGACCAAAAATGATGATGTTTGACTGTATGTTGACCACAATTGACTTTTGTCCAATACAACCTGATTTTCAACCATCAGCCATTGATTGAGCAAACTTGAGTTGTGACGTTTGAAACTTTCCATCGTGATTCCTTGAGACATATAAGGAGGTATGATGATCATTTGAGGAAATGGAACTCATCCTTAACTTGAGAGAATCAAAACCCTAGTTATGGGTTGATTGTTTAGAGAGGTTCATTTGGTCACCCTTGAGAAATTCTTGTGTATGGAGATGTGGATTGACTTGAAATAGGAGGAAATTTTGGGGTATAACAACGGTATAATATGAAGTACATCTCCTAGAGTGTTATGCACTTTTCCCTTTCCACCATGCGATAAGTTGGTGTCTCTAAAAGAGTTGACAAGGTGAAATGCCCTAAAACCAATAATAAATATGACATCGTTAATGTGTCTATATGTTAGTTAAATAAATTACCCTAATTTAATTTCATAATAATATATATAATTACCTCGGGAATACTCGGTTGAACCGCGAATTGACACTAGCTATGTCACTAGTATCTTAACACCAAGCTTCCCTTTCCATTGATGTCTTGCTTTATCCTTCCTCAATTCAAGAACTTATGCTTCTAATGCATCCAACCTGCCTGCGCTTTTTATTCCTAGCAGCTTTTGTCTTTGGATTGTTCTTTTTCAAGGATGGAGTAACCCCATGTCCCTTATCCTTTACCCGACCAAAATACTCACGAACATCTAATGCCTCGACTAAGCACGCCTAAAATCATCCGTGGAGATATAGATGAGACATAATCTCCTAAGATTCATATGAATATCAAAAAGAATTAATGTTATACTTACGCATGAATATTATATGATAATAAAATTTTGATTTAATTAAAGAATTAATGTTATACTTAGGCATTTCTCTAAAATTTGTTGTACATCTTCTTTAACAACTCCATCCCACCCACATGGGTAACCTTCCACGAAACATGTTGGAAGAGATGTTTTCAACTATTCTCCCTTTAACTACACATTAAGATAAAAAAATAAGATCAGTTATAACTCTTGATGAACAAGTATATCATTGAATTTATAGATACTTACAATTTTTGTTCTAAGCGTGCATATCCCATACGGTCTTTTTGTATGGATACGCGGGAGAAGATGCTCTTTGGCGACTTATGTCACTTACACTCTAAAATTTTGGGGTTTTTCGTTCAGCTTTAAAAGCTTCCCATTCTTTAAGTGAAATCACATATGCATATTCCGTTGAACGCTCTCATCATCAACAAATTTTGTTGGCATCTTTAAGATACTTTCTGTTTAAATATTTAAACCCTCTTAGTATTTTTGGCCAATCCAAGACAATAATATTTTCTGTTATCATCAATGTTGAAAGACCACTACGAAAAACATACACAGAAAAGCAATATAAGTAATTTAAATACATAATTGTAATTTAAAGACATAATTTAAAGCAACATATCTCACCTGCATTTTGTTTTACCGTCATCAACTTTTCATCTCTACTCATCACAAGTAATTAGAATTTCTCCTTACAACTGCACAATGTAACTTGTCAATTTAGAACCGTTAGGTTCAATTGGTTGATCACTTGGACTCCAATGCACATCATATTTTATGCCTCTATTTCTATCACAAATGATATTCTTCATAATAGTTTTCCACGTTTAATTTCTCTTTTCACTCCTTAGCGGATTTGCCTCCACCATTGTCTCCATCATTAATAGAATCATCGGTAATCCTCATTACTAGACATCTAACTTTGTAATAAAGAAAACATAAGTATCTAATGACAAATATTTAATTCCAAATATCTAATTCCATAATCAATTGAGTATAAATACAAATATATAATTTTATTGAAAATGACAGAATATATAACATTTTACTATATTACCACTTTCACTAACATGTCTTTCTTTTCTAGGTTGGGTTGTGAATAGCTTGTCTCTTAAGAACCGGACGAAGGATTGATCCAAATTACCTCATCATGATCTTTTATGATATATGATTCATCACTATAATATTGTCATCTCGATCGTTTCTAAATACGACTCATTCTCAACATCAACATCACCTTGATCTACACTTTTATCATCAATCACTTTGTAAGATAAAAGCACTATAGACCATTTGTACTTCTCAATCGATGACGTAGAACACTTGTTTAGCTTGAGAGGCTAGAATAAAAGTCTCATCTTTGTACCCCATCCTATTAAGATCCACTTGCAAAACCCCAATTATACATTCGTATGCCACTATTATGTACCCACTTGCAACCAAAGATAGGAATCTTAAACTCTCATAATCAAACACCCAAATGTTATTGATAACCCCAAAATATAATTTTATTTTTCATATTTAGGGTTTAAGTCCTTCATGCTAGAAATGTGCATTGCTTGACTACCACCGTGACACCACTATTTTGCATAGTACTTTTATCATCTTGTTCTTTGGTATACAATGTGTATCCATTAATTGCATATCCTCTATAAGAAAGCAGTGAACTTGGACCACATGCCAAACATCTCAATCATTCGAGAAGCGGATCCAATGAAACTTTGAATAAATATGATCCTTAAACCATTGTATAAAACTTTGATTGTTTCTCGATAAGTGCCAAAATGTAATTATTTTATATATGTTTTGTCGAACTTATCCGCTTGTTTGTTAATAATTTTGAATAACCCCATTTTTAAATCGTTTATTATGTTTTTGTACATAATGTACATTTGAAACGCCCAAAGACGCAGCTTTTGATGAATAAAAGACCGGTTTGTGAGGAGAATGGTTGCAGTCAAGCATTGAGCTGGGCTTGCAACAGCTTCTTATTTTGGCACTATTACAATGGAAAGAAACTTAGTTTAGAGCTAAGCCCTCTCCATTGAGCGACATTTAAGTCGGTTTACGTGTAAATATCAAGAGGGGTTCGGTCAATGCACTTTGTCATTGGGTTAATTTGTGTTTAGTTTTATAACTTCATTTTCTTAATTTTAGGTTATGGTTTTGGGGTGGATTTTGATCCCCATTTCCATCAACCTTTATTTTTATTGATTAGCTTAGAAAACAATATTAGGCTTTGCATACGGATGATTGGAGGTGGATTGCTCTTGAAGGCTCGACAAACCGTGTAAATTTATGGTTTATTCTTCTCCTCTCTATGTATTGCTCTTTTTGTTTGGTTTTGTATGTATATTTACCATGAACTCATGTATATTTGTCGCATTGGCGTTGTATAAAGTTGCTTTATGAATCTGTTGGTGATTGTCTAAGGTTTTTACCTTGTGTTAGGGATTTGAGTTTTGCTAGACATAGATTGCTTAGGTTTTTATCTAGGATGATTATATATTAGTTTATGAATGCTAGAAATGGGTTTAGAGCTGACATTTACTTAGATTATCCGAGCTTAATGCCTCTATGTTGGTTGTTTCGAGATAGAGATAGTCACACAGTGACACGGTCGATTGTTGTTTGTAGGCCGTATATGGCTATCGAGGTGATGTGGTTGAATTCTCAATTTGGGTTAGAAATAGCTTAGATTGTGAGAGGTACATAATGACACGGACGAGTATCATAGGTCGAGTATAACTGGATGGTAGGTTTAAGTCTCGTGATGGGTAGTGTGCATTCATTCCGACATAAGCGCCTATCCTTCATAGTTTTGTTCATTTACTTTTTGTCTTTTCTTTACAACTATTTATTCTCAAACTCATTAACGATAGAATTGTTTAACAACATATCAATAACCAATCTTTTTGGACACAATATGATATCACATATACCACCGGTAAAATAATACTTTACTTTTTGCTTGCCTACTATGCAACATCCAACAAAATGGCGAATTGTTTGGGATTGGTTTTATTGTTTTGTATTGCGATAATTCCATTGTTTTTGAGTTTTGTTATTAATGTATATGTTGTATAGACTTTGTATATGAACTTGTATATTGTTACTTGTACATGTTATGTGTTTACTTTTCATACTTGTACATATGTGTGTTGTACCTTGTTTTCAAGTATTGTTGTAGTTGTCTCGTCGTAATGTTTGTTGTGTGAATGTTAGGACACTTTCTTTAGGTTTGAGCGGTGTGGCAATACCACGGCATGACGAGGAGGTTACTAGAGCTCGCATAATAAAGGCGTTGAGCTTATGACGTAAAACAATCATGTTTGGTTTGTGTTTGTTTATGTGTGTGGTGACTTGTATTTTAACAAGTTGAAATAGGACTTGTTATTTATTTTAAATATTCACTTTTCAACTTGTTAATTCATTTTCACCATGTTTTCATATTGTTATTTGTATTCGTTTTGTTTTGTAAAATTGTGTTATCCGCATGCTCGCCGTGTTTAGCTTGAGGAGTTTTGTTGGATGTAAATGTTGTAAATTTGTTTTTCTAATTCTTTTGCTGTTATTTGGACTCAAATTTGGTCCGTAGCTTGAGTTTACATTTGGTGATTTTCCGAGTTTAATCGTTTAACTCGCGCATGTATGGTAATGATAGTTTCATAGTTGGTACATGTGTACTCATTTATAGCTTTCTATAGCATAACATGTTTAGAAAACTTTTCATTTGTACAATTACCATGCCAATCATTCTTTTTGCATTACTTGCTCATGATTTGAATCATTTTAGTTCCCTCTTTACCCATAAGTGCGAGGAAGCTTCTCATTGTTTACATATGCTTGAGGCCATATTCTTGTTTTAGCTAGATTTTATTATGCTTAATCTTTTGTTTTTGTTGATTGTATGAATGCGTGAAAATGATCAAGGCATTTTTTTATATTTTGGGCACAAATACCTTGGCCAAATATTCAATTCACCTTGTGAGTGTGTGAACCTTTGTTAACCTCTTTGAACTTTTATCAATATCCATGTTTATTTGAACTTGATGCTTGTCTATTAGTGTTGAATTCAACTTTTTGTCTAGATGTTGATTTCTTTGTTTCTTGAACCCTCAACTATATGTTGTTGTATGAATTTTTACTTTGCCTTATAAAGTATGGAGTATTCACATAATGATGTTGATGGGATTCAAGTCGGGGAGAGAATGGTTATGTACTTATATTGTGGTTGTTATGAGGTTGAGAAAAGAAAAGAAAAAGAGAAAAAAAAAAGAAAGATTAGAAAAAGAAGAAAAGAAAGAAGAAAAAAAAGCTTTGAAAAAGAAAAAAAGAATAATGTTGTGTTAATAAGTGAGGTGTTTTGGTTTGATAATTTATGATGAAGAAGAAGTTTGATTGGAATTGTATTATTTGGAACTTTGTGAATTGACCACTCTCATAGGTTTAGGCAAGTTTTTGTTTCGATTAGCTTTAGGACTCATCACTTGTTTGTTAACAAAGCCACATTACAACCTTTGAAAGCCCTTGTGATTCTTGCATTTGTATTTTCAATATTAGTTTTTGGATGAATGCATAATTTAGTCTTTTGTTTGCAAGATTGTGAAGGAGTGTTTTTATCCTCACCTTTGTATGCTCTTCATCTACCGATGAATTTTGCTAGGTGTGATTCATGATTGGGCTTGTTTTGTTTTAGAATTTTTGCATGATTTTGTGATTAAGATTTTTTCGTTTATACGCTATTGTTTTAGGATAGTAAGTATGTATTTGTCGTGTTTCGTTTGAACCATACATTTGTTTTCCGTTTAAAAACTTGTTGATTCGTGATTCTTTGATTATCGCTTTTTGTTTCTTTAGGTTTACTTGACTTTGTTTGAGGACAAACAATGTGTCAAGTTGGGGAGAGTTTATAAGTGCCAAAATGTAGTTATTATGTTTTGTGGCACTTATCCGTTCTTGTTTGTTAATAATTGTTGAATAACCCCATTTTTTGTTTTAAATACGTTTTATTGTGTTTTGTGTACATAATGTACCGATTGATTAGTTTTAATGTATTTTTGTAGGTATTTAGTGCGTGTTGGAGCATTGAGGAATAATGTATCAAGACACGGCTCCGATGACGCATTTTTGATGAATAAAAGACCAATTTTACTCAGGAGAGGCCTCTGAGCATGGTCAGCCCGCTGAGCATAGTTTTCAACGTGCTTCTTGTTTTGGCACTATTACGGTAGAAAGAAACGTAGTTTTAGAGGCTGTTGAGAGGGCCCTTGCCGCTCAGTGGCGTTTAAGTCGATTTACGTGTAAGTATCAGTGGTGGGTCGCTGAGGTCTTCCGCTGAGCGCGATCGTCTGTGTTTAGTTTTATAACTTTAATTTTCTTCATTTTTCAGTTATGGTTTTGGGGTGATTTTGATCCTCATTTCCATCAACCTTTATTTTTGATAGATTAGCTTAGAAAACAACATTAGGCTTTGCATACGGATGATTGAGGTGGACTGCTTTCGATAGTCTCCGACAAACGGTGTAAATTTGTGGTTTATGTCTTTCTCTCTATGTAATCCTCTTTTGTTGGGTTTTATATGTATATTTACCTTGAACTCATGTATATTTTTTTCCCTTGGCGTTGTATAAAATTTGCTTTATGAATCATGTTGGTGATTGTCTTATGTTTTTAGCTTGTGTTAGGCATTTGAGCTTTGCTACACATAGATTGCTTAGATTCTTACATAGGATGATTATCTGTTAGTTTTTGAATGCTAGAAATGACTTTAGAGCTTACATTTACTTAGAGTATCTGAGCTTAATGCATCTGTGTTGGTTGTTATGAGCAAGAGATATTCGTTACGAGTGACACGGTTGACTTTTGTGTTGTTGTAGTAGGCCAGACATGGCTATCGAGGTGATGCGGTTGAATTCTCAATTTGGGTTAGAAATAGCTTATATTGTGAGAGGTATGTGATGACACGAACGAGTATCGTAGGCTGAGTATAATTGGACGGTAGATTTAAGTCTGTGACGGGTAATGTGCATTCATTCTGGACAAGCTGTTTATCTTTATAGTTTTTGTTCATTTAATTTTTCTCTTTTCTTTACAACTATTTATTCCCAAACTCATTAGCGATAGAATTATTAAACGACGAATCAATAACCAATCTATGTGGACACGATACGATATAACATATATCACCCGGTAAAAAAATACTTTACTTTTTGCTTGACTGTTATACAACATCCGAATACTCTCGTACTATCCAATTCTCATTTCTACTCGATTCTCACTCGAGTATAACCTTGTGCATTTCAAAAATGGCTCAACTTCATTGTCATTATGCGAACATACAAATGCCCTGATCCTGTTCATCCCTTGATCTGTCACAATTTCATTTCCAATTAATTTTTTACCATCTTTTTTTTGAAAAATATGAGATTTGGGGAGTCCAATGGATTGCACATTGGACAAAATTATGTACAAAACTCAATCACTTCTTCAACAACGTATCGCTCAATAATACAACCTCTAGAAGACTTCGTTTTTCACGCACCTTTCAATATTTTTGTAACGCTCGCAGGTACATCCATCTCATATAAGTTGGTCCACGAATTGTGTCTCTTTCACAAGATGAACAATAAGATGTACCATAATGTCAAAAATTGATGAAGGAAAATACATTTCAAGGTCACACAAAGTAATAACCATTTCTTTTAAAAATGGTAAGATCTCGGGATCAATCACCTTACTACAAATTGACTTGAAGAAAAAACACAATTTAGTTATAGCGCTTCTTTCCGTTTCTAGAAAAATAGAACGTATACCTATTGGTAGAAAATGTTCCATTAGACTTTCCTTTTATATTGAGTAACGTACCAATCACACTTTCAAATACATTTTTTTCAATATGCATAACATCAAAAAAATCGACCTCTTCTTCCACCCACCTATGACAACTTTATGTGCAAAGGCTTGTCAAACCGAATACTCACATCTTTCACCTTTTCAAAAATTTGATCACCCAATCCAGGTGGAGCTCTACGTTGTTCGATATCTCCATTGAACACTCTTCTCCATCCACGATATTGATGTTTAGAATTTAAGAATCTACGATGACCGAGAAAGACATTCTTCTAAAACTCTCAATCGTGTCGTATTGGTTCCATCTTCACAGACGGGACACGCCTTTTCACCTTTAATGCTATACCAGATAGATTTATGTATGTTGGAAAATTGTTAATTGTGCCGCACAACACGCCCTCAAATTGAAACTTTCTTTCCTATATCCATCATAAACCTCCACACCGTTCTCCCACAAAATCTTGAAATCTTCGATTAAAGGTTTCAAGTATATGTCTATGTCATTCCCTGGTTGTTTATGCCCAGAAATTAACATAGATAACATCATGTACTTAAGGCCATACATAGCCATGGAGGTAGGTTATAAATCATAAGAATCATAGGCCATGTGGAATTTGAGATACTTTGAAGACCATGCGGGTTTATTCCATTCGTAGATAATGCCAATCGAAGGTTTCTTGTTTCACCTCCAAAATCAGGATAATCATTATTAATTGTCTTCCACTGTGGTGCATCCGCTGGATGTCGAAACTTTCCATCAATAGTTCTTTCATCTCATGCCAAGTCTAGTGTCTTGCATCGGTTTCACTACTGAAACATGCGTCTAAATCTCGAGAATAATAGGAAAATACCATAAGACTTTCGTTGGAGATAATTTTTTATTATATCGAGATAAACCACACTTAGGGCACTCATTCAAGGATGCATATTTGTTTTGACAAAAAATGAAATCATTTAGACATGGATGTATCTTATTATAGCTCATGCCAATAGAGCACAACATTTTTTGGCCTCGTAGATTCGATTAGGAAGAACATTATCCTCAGGAAGCATATCTCTCAAAAGGGCTAATATCTCTGTGAAACTTTTATCTGATCATCCATTGTGTGCCTTTAAGTTGTACAACTTTAATACCACAGAAAATCTTGTGAATGTGGTGTAACCTTTATACAACTGTTTCTCCGCATCTCTTATCAACCTCTCAAACATTTTGGGACAATCCGGAAGATCTTCTTCAAGTTCTTCCGCAATCTCTTTGACTCGATGACAATCATATGTATCCGTGACATTGTCGTATGAAGCATATGTCGCTTAACTTTTCACCCCTAGTTCAACATTCTCACCGCTTTTCTCACCATTAAATATCCAACAAGTATAACTTGATCAATTCCATGCATCAAGAATCGATTTCAATCCATTTGCGACAACCCACCCACATAACAACAACCCAAGCAAGGACATTTCATTCTAATGGGTCTTCAACGTGTTCAACAAGAAACTTAACGAACTCTATTACTCCATTCTCATACTCTTTTGACCATCGATAGACACACATCCATTTTTATCCATGGTTTTACTATTAAGTAAGTTAAACAAAACACTAATTAGGGCACAAAACGGTATAACGATTCAAAACACAAAGTATACACGAATGGATCCGGAGCAAGAAAACACAAATATATTGACGAAATTCAGAAAATTCATCAAATACCAATAATTTGAGGAAGAAATTTACCTTCGATTTACCGAACAACAACGTTGAGAAGTTGAAACGAGAAGGTCGAACTCACGGAAACACAGTGAGTGAGCGTTGTACATATAAAACAACATTCAGGATAAGTCATAACATATAAAACAACATCCAGGATAAGTCATAATCTATAAAACAATATCCGGGCAGCCACTTATCTTACATGAGAGATCCTAATAATGTTTCAATGTCAACAAGCTTCTAAAAACGAAAGAACTTCTTTTAACAAGATTTTTAGTTATAATTGTTACATTTTATCAAAATGAAACTTATATGATGCACATGAACAATTCAAGAACCAAGTAATCGATCATTCAAGAATTTCAATTCACAAAAGAAACTAAAACCAAAGAAACTCAAGTTATTATTCAATTCACATTCGAAACATGGAAAATCGAATTCAAAGTAAGTTCTAAACCCCTAAACCAAAATTCCGGCAGCAACTACCTAAATCCAATCATGCTCAATGAAATTATCTCGAACTAAGCTTGCTCAAATCATAAACAACTTAGTAATCACAAGGTATACAATCAAAATAAAAATTATATGATGCACATGAACAATTCAAGAACCAAGTAATCGATCATTCAAGAATTTCAATTCACAAATGAAACTAAAACCAAAGAAGCTCGAGTTATTATTCAATTCACATTCAAACATGGAAAATCAAATTCAAAGTAAGTTATAAACCCCTAAACCAAAATTCGGTAGCAACAACCTAAATCCAATCATGCTCAATAAAATTATCTCGAACTAAGCTTGCTCAAACCTTAAACAAGTTAGTAATCACAAGGTATACAATCAAATGAAACTTATATGATGCACATGATGAAACACCCGGCCGAAAATCAAAGGATATAACTATATATCACTGAAGTCGCCATCGAACATTTTTATCCCGCCAAGAGGGAGAGGTAAACATCGAGTAAACCAAACGAAAATCACGGTCTTACGATCGAGATCGGTAAGGAAGTCTCACACGCGAGGGAAGGGATTAGCACCCACGCGCCGTAGTACTACCTGATTCGCTTTACTTTCTATATAATGGGTGTAAAGGTTTATCTATATCTGTATACGGTATAATGTATGCAAAAAAAAGAAAAGGAAAAGAAATAAAGAAACGAATAAAAGAAATAAAACACGGGGAAAAGAAGGAAATATTTACAAAGGTTGCTCGATCTAGCCCCGCGACAAGATGCCTACGTATTCCCTCGTGCAATGGGAAAGTCGAGCGCCATAGTTCGGCTCACTTGTTTTGGTTGATTTAAATTAGCAGACGAAACAGCAAACGATGATGAAACACCTCCATGATGATGAAACATCACTACGATCGGATGATGAAACATCGGGAGACGGATGACGAAACATCGAAACGAGATGACGAGACATCAAAGGATCGATAACATCGCAATGGACGACGGCATCAACAACAAACAAGACGAAGAAACACCCTAGACTAATTGGTTTGTATCTTTACTTTGGAAAATTTCCAGATTATTAGAATGTTTTAATGCACTTGACAAAACAAGATTTTAATTGTAAAGATGCAAAGGATAAAGGTAAAATGGCTAAGGAAACTAACCTACTTCTAAATCCTAATGTTATCATGCAAAGTTTCCTAAGTTATGGATATAAACAAGGGAAGATCTACCTAAAGTTATCATGCATGGATAGCAGACCTATATTCTATTTAGTTCAAACTTGGAGAAGCATGAACTAAAGATCCTATGGGGAACATGGCAATCTCATGAAAGAGACAAAGAAACAACAATCATATTTAGGAAGAATGATAAGGCATGTGTGGTAAAACATCATGTAAAGGATAATAAAAAGCATGAATGACAGCACATCAGGCATGGATGACAAAACATCATGATAATAGACATGGATGGCAAACATCATGTAAAGAATAATAAAATGCATGAATGACAACACATCAGGCATGGATGAAAAACATCAAGATAATAGACATGGATGGCAAAACATCATATGAAGAAAGATAAAATATGCATGGACGATGATACATCAGGCATGGATGAAAAAACATCATGATAACAAACATGGATGGAAAAACATCATGTAAAGAAAGATAAAATATGCATGGAGATGATGGTGAAACATCATGTATAAAGAGGGTGATGATGATACCTAACGGTGAAAGTCCGCTTCCCCTTCAACACGCATGAGGTAAGAAAGCTATGCCGAAAGTGCTATCGTCCATCCAAGTGTGCCCAAGTTGCATCAACAAATGATCGTGAACTCCTTTTCATTGATAAATATCACAAGATGAAGCTATGTGTTCATTGGTGAAGTGCCCAAGAGGAGGCGATTCATTGGTGAAGAGCCCAAGAGGAGGCCATGTGATCATTGGTGAAAAGCCCAAGGGAGGCAATGTGTTCATTGGTGGAGTAATTCTAAACTATTACAAACCATACGGAATGGGGATACAAGTTTATGAATGGGGATGTATCGTATCAAAATCCAATAAAAGTCCAAATAATACAACCCAATCGAAATACATCAAATAATTAAACTAAGAATAAAGAACTCATCTCATGGTGTGAAATCACCGTGCACTTCAAGACGCCAGACAAAGCTTCACGCATCGATGAACATCGGATAGAAATCCCTGCACACTCAACAAATGAATTAGAAATAACAAGGTAGAGTGATAAAACACTAAGCTACAAATGGTGGTACATCAAGAAGATAATGGATGATGACAACACATCTAGAATAATAGCACAATAGCTAACCACCAAGAGATAAAGTGAAAAGAAGTAATTGAGCAATCATGCAAGGTGTCATGTGAGGTGAGTCGAGACACAACATACATATACAAGGTTTATACAAACTATTAACAAACATCAAACATCACCATGAATGCACACATGCAAGATATTAAACATAGATAAAATGAAGGAAGATTTATATGATAAAATGACATAAAAGTCAGTAGCTAACATGCTAATATCCTATTTACATCATGCAAACCAAACCACGAAGTTTCACAAACGAAATCCTACAAGAGCGTGACAAACGACAATTGCGTGTGGTGACGTGAATACAAGTGTGTGACATACATAATATACAAAGTGAGTGTCAAGATGAGGTGACTACAGAAAAAATCACATGAAGGAGATGGTAATCAAATCATAAAGAAAATGTCACAAAGATGCATTACAACACTAGTGCAAAAACTAGTTAAAACTTTGACCTAGAAAGCGACGCAAAGAAGCCAAGAAAAGACATGAATGAGAGAAATGAACCATGAAAGGCTAATATGCATACAATACAGTAGAAAACACATCAATACATCAATCAAAGCATACAAACATGTGTGAGAAAAATTCACGGATAAGTCACTTAAGGAGAACAAAATCGATCCGCATAAATGCGGGTGAAAGGTATATGAATGATGATACATTAGACATGAATGACGATACATCGTATAATGAAATGGATGAGAAAACATCAAATAAGAAATGTGTGATGGTAAAACATCAAATAACCCACGAATGATTGATAAGTGCCAAAATGTAGTTATTTTGTGTATATGTTTTGTGGCACTTATCCGCTCTTTGTTGATATTATTGAATAAATCGCCTTTAGTATAAATGTGTACATAATAGAATAATTGAGTTTTTGTGTAAATATTGTATCATTTGATAGTTTTCATCTCTTTTATAGGTATTCATTCATAATTGGAGCATTGAGTAATAAAGGCCAAGGCTAAGCTTCAAGAGTGTGATTTTGCACAATACGTCATCAAATAAAGCTCCAATTCAACATAATAAAATCATCAATTTGGTTGATATTTCTTTATGGTTGGATAGAGCATTGAATAAGTTCAACGCTTCAAACCGGGCACAATTCCGAGTTACGGTTCTCAAGATACGGCAAAAATAAAATGCTGAAATAGCGGACCGCGCTTAGCGCTAATAGCGCTGAAAGCGCCCGCGACTTTTAATTTTTAAAAGGGCTCAAACACATTTTTAGGTTATGGGTTGGGTATTTTTGAGTCCCAACACCATCACCTTCATATTTTGATAGATTTGCTTGAAAACAACATTGAGCTTGCATTTGAGGATCCGAGTTGAATCCTCGTCGATTGGTGTTGACAAACCAAGAAGTGTTTGGTTCCTCTTCTCTCCTCTCTTTGTAATCTCTTTGTTGGGTTTTGTATGTATATCTACTCATAACTCATGTATATTTGTCGCCTTTGGCGTTATATAAAGTTTGTTTACTTAATTTGTGTCGGTGATTATCTTAGGTTTTTACTTTATGTTGGGAATTTGAGCTTTGCTAGGATAGATTGCTTAGATTCTTACCTAGGATGATTATCTGTTAGTTTCAATGCTAGAAATGGGTTTAGAGCTAACATTCACTATAGAGTACCGAACTTAATGCCTTTGCGCTTGAAGTATGCCAGAATGGGTATGGAGGACGCATTGATTCCTATGTTGTTGAGATATGCCGAATGGATATTGAGATGATTTAGGAGGATTCTCAATTTGGGTTAGAAATAGCTTAGATTGTGAGAGGTATGTGATGACACGGATGAGTATCGAGGTCGAGTATGACATGGGTGGTAGATTTAAGTCCGTTACGGGTAGTTTACATTCGTCCGGATAAGTCGTCTATCCTTTATACTTTTGTTCATTTACTTTTTGTCTTTTATTTTCATTTCTTTTAATCTCAAACTCATTAACGGTAGAATTATCGAACCACCTAATCAATAACCAATCTCTGTGGACACGATACGATATAACCTAACCGTATATATCACCCGGTAAAAATAATACCAACTTTGCTTGCCGCTATACCGCAACAAAATGGCGCCGTTGTCGGGATTGGTTTTATTGGTTTTGTATTGCGATAATTCCGTTGTTTTTGAGTTTTGTAATTATGTATATGTTGTATAGACTTTGTATATGAACTTGTATATGTTACATGTACATGTTGTGTGTTTACTTTCCATACTTGTACATATTTGTGATTTTCTTAGTTTTCATGTGATGTTGTGAATTGTCTCGTACCGTAACGTTTGTTGTGTGAATGTTAGGACACTTTCTTTAGGTTTGCGCGTGTGTCAATACCATGGCATGACGAGAGGAGGTTACTAGTGCTCGTGATAATAAAGGCGTCGAGCTTACGACGTAAAACAAGCATGTTTTGTTTGTTTATGTTTATGTTGTTTGGTGGATTATGTTTTAACAAGTTGAAATAGGACTTGCTCTTAATTTCAAATTTTCACTTTTCAACTTGTTAATTCTGTTTTCACCAAGTTTATGTATTGTTATGTGCTTTAGTTGTGTTATGTCAATTTGTTATTTTCCACAAGTTTGTAGTGTTTTAGCTTGTGGAAGTGTGTATGTATTGTAAATATTGTTTAGATGTGTAAATGAGATTGTATAGGTGTGTAAGTGGAGCTTGCAGATAGTACCGCACTGCTGTCATTTTTCAAGAATCGTGTAGCGCGCTTAGCGCCTTCTATGTAGGCCAATGAATTCTTTTAAAATTTCACTTGGTTTTCCTTTTTCCCACTTTCACCAAGGATTTTGTATTGAATAAAATTAGTATTATTTTTCTAATTCTTTTGTTGTTGTTTGGACTCACATTTTGGTCCCAGTAACTTGAAGACTTTTGAGGTGATTTTCCAAGTTTGATCGTTTCAACTCGCGGATGTATGGTAATGATAGTTTTCAAAGTTGGTACATGTCGATACTCTTTTATCGCTTTCTAGCATAACATGTTTAGGAAATTTATCATTTGTACAATTACCATGTCATTCATTCTTTTTGCATTACTTGCTCATGAATTGAATCACTTTAGTCCCTTTTACCCATAAATGTGAGGAAGTTTTCCATTGTTTACATTTGAGAGTCCACATTCTTGTTTTAACTATATTTTATTATGCTGAATCTTTAGTTTTGTATTGATTGTATGATTGCAAGAAAATGATCAAGGCATTTTGTTTGATTTTGAGCATAACTACCTTGGCCAAATATTCAATTCACCTTGTGAGTGTGTGAACCTTTGTTAACCCTTTGAACTTTTATCAATATCCATGTTTATTTGAACTTGATGCTTGTCTATGAGTGTCAATTCATCTTTTGTATGGATGTTGATTTCTTTGTTTCTTGAACCCTCAACTATATGTTGTTGTATGGATTTTACCTTGCCTTAGAAAGTAGGGATTATTCACACATTAATGTTGGTTGAATTCAAGTGGGAGAGGAATATTTATGTGCTTATGTTTTGATTGATATGAGGTTGAGAAAAGAAAAGAAAAGAAAAAAGTGAAAAGAAAGATTAGAAAAAAAAAGAAAAAGAGAAAAGCTTTGAAAAGAAAAACAAAAGAGTAGGAATAATGTTATGTTAATAAGTGAGTGTGTTTGGTGTGAAATTTGTGATGAAGAATAAGCTTGATTGAAATTATATTGTTTGGAACTTTGTGAGTAGATCACTCCCTTAGGTTTAGGCAAATTTTTGTTTCAATTAGCTTTAGGACTTATCACTTGTTTGTTAACCAAGCCACATTTCAACCTTGAAAAGCCCTTGTGATTCTTGCATTTGTATTTTCAATACGTTTTTGGATGAATGCATAATTTAGTCTATTATTTGCAAGATTGTGGAGGAGTGTTTTTTATCCCCACCTTTGTGTGTTCTTCATCTACCGATGAATTTTTGCTAGGTGTGATTCATGATTGAGCTTGTTTTGTTTTAGAATGTTTTGCATGATTTTTGTACTTAGGATTTGTTTCGTTTATATGTTATCGTTGTAGGATGGTGGTAAGTAAGTATTTTGCGTGTACGTTTTCGTTTGAACCATACATTTGTTTTCCGTTTTTAAAACTTGTTGATTCGTGATTATTTGATTATCATTCTTTGTTTCTTTGAGTTACTTGACTTTGTTTGAGGACAAACAATGTTTAAAGTTGGGGAGAGTTGATAAGTGCCAAAATGTAGTTATTTTGTGTATATGTTTTGTGGCACTTATCCGTTCTTTTGTTGATATTCTTGAATAAATCCCGCTTTTAGTATAAATGTGTACATAATATAATAATTGAGTTTTGTGTAAATATTGTATCATTTGATAGTTTTTCATCTCTTTTATAGGTATTCATTCATAATTGGAGCATTGAGTAATAAAGGCCAAAGGCTAAGCTTCAAAAGTGCGATTTTGCACAATACGTCATCAAATAAAGCTCAAATTCAACACAATAAAAATCATCAATTTGGTTGATATTTCTTCATGTTTGGATAGAGCATTGAATAAGCTTTCCAACGCTTCAAACCGGCGCAATTCGAGTTACGGTTCTCAAGATACGGCAAAATAAAATGTAAAATAGCAGACCGCTTAGCGCGAATAGCGCTACCGAGCGCGCCCTCACTTTAATTCTTTAAAGGGGCTCAAAACACATTTTTAGGTTATGGGTTGGGTATTTTGAGTCCCAACACCATCACCGTCATATTTTGATAGATTTGCTTTGAAAACAACATTGAGCTTGCATTTGGGGATCCGGAGTCGAATCCTCGTCGATTGGTGTTGACAAACCAAGAAGTGTTTGGTTCCTCTTCTTCTTCTCTTTGTAATCTCTTTTGTTGGTTTTGTATGTATATCTACTCATAACTCATGTATATTTGTCGCCTTGGCGTTATATAAAGTTTGCTACAATTTGTGTCGGTGATTATCTTAGGTTTTTACTTTATGTTAGAATTTGAGCTTTGCTAGGGATGGATTGCTTAGATTCTTACCTAGGATGATTATCGTTAGTCTGAATGCTAGAAATGGGTTTAGAGCTAACATTCACTATAGAGTACCCGAACTTAATGCCTCCGTCGGTGAAGTATGTCGTGAATGGGTATGGAGGTGACGCAATGATTCCTATGTTGTTGAGATATGCGTGAATGGATATTGAGATGATTTAGGAGGATTCTCAATTTGGGTTAGAAATAGCTTAGATTGTGAGAGGTATGTGATGACACGGATGAGTATCGAGGTCGAGTATGACATGGGTGGTAGATTTAAGTCTATTACGGGTAGTTTACATTCTTCCGGATAAGTCGTCTATCCTTTATACTTTTTGTTCATTTACTTTTGTCTTTTATTTTCATTTATTTTAATCTCAAACTCATTAACGGTAGAATTATCGAAGCGATTTAATCAATAACCAATCTCTGTGGACACGATACGATATAACCTAACCGTATATATCACCCGGTAAAAATAATACCAACTCTTTGCTTGCCGCTATACCGCAACAATGATATCAAAATCGAGCTAAGTCCATCATAAATGTTCTCAAGGCAATGCTAAACATGATTAGAAGATCTAGAAGAGTTAGAAACCAAAATCTACACTGAAATGACTTAAAATGTATTATTTATAAAGAAAACAAAGCATGAGAGGTAATCCTTAATAGATGGTAGAAACTACATTCTCTAAAGCGCTCCTAAACATCTAAACACATAAAGGAAAACCACAAACTAAACATGCGAAGGAAGCTAGAAAACTATACAATTATCAAACTAGTTCCTAAGAATCGAACCATAAAAAGTTAGCTTGAAATTCTATTTACAATCCTAAGGTAAGGTACATTTAACTACAATTAGATGGTATAAAACATCCTAAAGTTACAAAGAAAAACATGGTATTACACTCCTAAGATTAGTCAATTCAAACGACAAAGAAAAACATGCTTCTAAACATTACAAGTTAATTGAAACTCGAGAATTAAGAAACTATTGAATTCAAATAGATGTAAAATCATACAAGTCAGTAGCTAACCCATACTAAATTATCTCAAATGAAATGCACAAGAAAAATCATGCTTAAAACATATTCGTGCATAAATGAAGCCAAAATGATCAATCGTCGCCTAACGGTTAGCTACCATGGATCCTAATTATATGACTCAATTATGGGTTCTAAATCAAAGCGTCAACTACCTAAACATGCCCACATATTAGTCAAGAGGTTAGTTGAAGGTTAGAACAAGTATTAGACATTATATGCAAAGAAAATCAACACCACAAGTGTATGTGTGTAGTGTACAAAAAAGGTTCGTCCGACACTTTTCGAGTCAAAAACACCATTATGGATAAATTTGAAAAGTGAACCAAAACACAAGGCATAAGCTAAAGAAAACAATCAAAATGATTTATCAAAAATATCGGAATCTATGCACACGTACGGTCTCAAAAATGCGAACGATTCGGTCAAATCGTTCAAAAATACAATTTTCGCACAAAGGTCAGCAGCTCCAAAATTGACCGAAACATGTCCAAATCAAGAAACCGTTCGCATAGAGAGCTTGAATGGCTCGAGAAACATGATTTACATTAAGAAAAGTCAAAAAACTCATTACAGATCAAAAGTTAGAGCCAAAACAAATATTATGTCCAACTCTATCAATTTTCAAGGTGTCATGCTATTTTCCACCAAACTCAAATAAACTTGTTTCCAATGTGTTTTAGTGGTATTTAGATGAATAAAATGCAAGTGTGTGTGATATCATGTGCAAGTGATGCATGCTCAATGAAATACTACCTAAATGTTATGCAAACATGTAAGAATGTTGAAAGAAATTAGATGTTCAAAGTGTCAAAGTGTTGTGAAAAGTGAAATTTCAACATATTTTTATGCCATAAAAGTCGAACAACACCACATCAAATTAATTCAACTATCCTACATGCAAATGTATGGATATGCAAAGATGCTACTTATGTCATAATGTATGAATTCAAGTGTGTGTATGAGTTGCATGCAATGTGTAGGTGTAGTGCAAGTGTACCTAAAAACTAGGTGTTAGTTCCTACGTTTCAACGCAATTTCAATGCACGAAATAAGCCTCAAATTAATGACTCAATGCATGTCAAGGAATTTACATATTACTTGATGCATGATCATATAGATTATGATGCAAAATGCTCACATCAAGTACCTAAATACAATGCAAAGTCACAACACAAGTGTAGGTGTGTGTAGTGTGTAGAAAGTTTCACACGACACCTTTAAGGCTCAAAACGGATCAAGATCAATGAATTCGAAAAAAAATTCTATAATCGGAATCCACACGAATTTGCAAGCAATCTCGATATTCAATTTCAAGAAATTCAACAATTGAAAATTGATTAAAATAAGCACTTAAGTAAATAAGCGTTACTTGTACTTGAAGCTTTGAGTTGAAATTGATGAGGAAAATCTTGTAATTCTCAAGAAAATACAAAATCAAAGTTGAATTGATGATAATAGAGAGAATCTTGGATCCTTGAAGAATTGATGAAGAGGAAAACTTCAACTCTTCACCTCGACACCATAAACGCTCTTCAATGTTCTTGATTGATAAAAAGTTTGATTTGATCCTTGAGAATTGAAAGGAATATAAGAGTATGGCTGAGAGAAGAGAAACTAAGAAAAAAACAAAGGTGGTTTTTTCATCTGGTGGTTTGAGGTGGTTGTGTAACTTTGAATTGAGAGAGGAGAGAGAAAAGTGAGAAATTGTCAAATTTAACAAATGATTCTCTCTACCAATATTTTAGTGGTAAAATATATTTATAGTGTAAAATTTGGCTTTAGGTGCCTTGGATCCACAATTAAATCCAAATCGCGATTATCAAAATAATTTCGTACAATCCATCCCGTAATTTATGCGGAATTAACAAAAATAAAATTATGACGAGATCATTTAGCATCGATGAATTATAAATCAAATAAAAGTTGTCAATGTGATATGAATTTTGCGTTTCATCCTTCGAGAGATGCCAATCAAGACTTTGGAGAAAATTTACGAGGATTTACCGATCAAAATTTTCAGAAGTGTTTATGAGACAACCGAATCTAACAAAATTTGTGATTTTTAAAGTTCGTACATATAAAAAAATTGGGTTAAGTCATAACTGTATGAAAATTGCTCGGTTAAGCTCAAATCTAAAAAAAGTTGTAGAAGGGTTTGATACAGAATCTTAAAATTTGTTCAATGACAGTTCCAGCTAAGAGATATGAACTTTTTAGTGAACGTTTAAGTTACAACTTCAAAATGAAATTTCTTGAGAAATTGAATTTTCGGGACCTTCCTCATAATTTGCTTCCGGCTTTCAAACAAAAATTGTAGATAAAATGAGAGGGACATGCCAGTAAAATTCATAAGAAAACACCTGACGAGTTGTGAGATACGAGTTCAAGTGCCCAAACACCTGAAAACCCAAAATCCACTTTATTGAGAAATAAGCGAATAAATTCAGTTTTCTTGACGAAATGGTCCTGAACTAATCTATAGGACATATTAATATGATTCCAGAGATTGTGGAACCAAAATAAAACCAAAAATCTTGCAAATATCTTGCAAATGAAAATTCACGAACCGAGAAATTCCTCACCAATGAATTTGCAATTCCAAACTTGAAATCTTGAGACAATGAGACTTGAGATATGTCTTGAGATTAATACATTTTGACACGGAAAGATCCACGGATTCGAGTAAGTTAAAACACTAACACAATCAGCTTGTAGAGATCAGATCTTGAGAACCCAAAGAACTTTGATCTATCACAAGGTATAAATGCCTTAATGATGTTATGATGAAACATAAGTCTAAATCAAGAGGTAAATTTTGGGGTGCATGAGCAATTCAAGAACCAAGTAATCGATCATTCAAGAATTTCAATTCACAAATGAAACTAAAACCAAAGAAACTCAAGTTATCATTCAATTCATATTCGAAACATTGAAAATCGAATTCAAAGTAAGTTCTTAACCCCTAAACCAAAATTCGGAAGCAACTTCCTAAATCCAATCATGCTCAATAAAATTATCTCGAACTAAACTTGCTCAAACCATAAACAAGTTAGTAATCACAAGGTATACAATCAAAATGAAACTTATATGATACACATGAAAAATCAAGAACCTAGTAATCGATCATTCAAGAATTTCAATTCACAAATGAAACTAAAACCAAAGAAACTCAAGTTATTATTTAATTCACATTCAAAACATGGAAAATCAAATTCAAAGTAAGTTCTAAACCCTAAACTTAAATTGGGAAGCAACTACCTAAATCTAATCATGCTCAATGAAATTATCTCGAACTAAACTTTCTCAAACCATAAACAAGTTAGTAATCACAAGGTATACAATCAAAATGAAACTTATATAATGCACATGAACGATTCAAGAACTAAGTAATCGATCATTCAAGAATTTCAATTCACAAATGAAACTAAAATCAAAGAAACTTAAGTTATTATTCAACAAATAACGGCGAGGAGAACGACGAAAGATGAAGGACGAGGTGGAGAAGGGTTTATGGGTTAATTTCGTAGTAGCGAACTGAAAGTTGTTTGATGGAGAAGGAGACGACAATCTGGGAATAGAATGGATTAAAATCTATTTTTTAATTTTAATTTTTCAGGGGTTTAGGCAACGCTTTTGTAAAGCGCGGTCTCATGTGGGCCTTTACCAGCGCTTTCTCCATCTTTAGATGCGCTTTATACACGGGCCTTTAACAGCGCTTTCTAATATGCCCCTTTAGCAGCGCTTTATACATGGGCCTTTAGTGTCAAAAAGGGTCTTTAGCAACGTTTTTGGGAAGCGTTGTCTAAGATGCCCCTTTAGCAACACTTTTACACAATTTTGTTTATAATTTCAGTATTTTTATTTATTTAACTTATAGCACGCTTTTGAAAAAGCATTATCTATCTAAAACCCTTTTAGCGTAGTGATTTGAGTTTAAATTAATGACAATATTCAATATTTATGAGCTTAGAAATATATAATACTAAGAAATTTTAGAAAATTTAATGAAACAACTTATATATATATATATATATATATATATATATATATATATATATATATATATATATATATATATATATATATATATATATATATATATATATATATATATATATATATATATATATATATATATATATATATATATATATATCATGTTTTGAAAATTGAAAAATATAATATTCTTTAATGCAATAACACGTTTTAATCTATGAAGAAAATGTCAAAATTAACTTATTTAGTCTTAAGAAAAACACGTACTTTATGTCATTTATATGTGCCTTTTCCTTGATTGGCTAAATCGAGTTACAATTTCTCTTACAGTAGCATGTTTTACTCCTTTCTCAAGAAAACTCTATTTAAAACATAATTAAGATCCGAAAAATCATCTATTCCATTTAAATTTTATAATGGAACTTTTGGCATTAATGGTGGCATACTTAGAAAATACTTTCAAAAAAACTCCAGCAGGATCCTATTCCAACGAAAGATAAATTATTTAATCTCTGGGACTACTTTTTCTCCTTTCTACTCATTGTATGTTGAGTCCAGTCTCTGAGGCTGCATCTTTGTTTGGTATAAGTTTCTTGATGGTTAAAATGTTGTCATGCTAGAGGGGGGTGAGGATGATTTGTCATGCTATTGGTAGAATTGAAAAACTCCGAATGACATTGATCTTTTTTATATTCGGTGACACCAAAAGACGTGGTAGGTCCGTTGACAACTAGTGAGGTTTCTCAGCGTGGCATGAGAACCATATTCTATTTTTAAGCTAACAGAGAGGTGAGCGTATTCGACTTCATTGGATATCTTTTTTGTTTTTTGTGGTTTTGTTGCTCTTTTTGACGTGTTTTCAGATTGGAGCATTCTATTTTTGCTTGATGCTGGATTCTCTGTGTGATTTTGTGACCGACTTTTAGATTATTTTCTTGGTTCTTAGTGGTAAGTGTTCTTAGAATTAATAGTTGTATTGTGTTTATATTTTTGACCCCGAGTTTGTTATTTCTTGTATTTGTCCCGATTTTCTTTCTTTTTTTTTTTCCTAATGGATGTAGCACATTTCCTTTATTTGTTAATTTATATTTCCCTTAAAAAAAAACAAAAAAAAAAACATAAAGAGGTGATATGGTATAGAGATCTTTTTCAACTTAAAAAGATATTATAGTTTGAATCTAGTCTAAACACACAACAATATTAAATTTTTTGAGAGATAATTTTACCGTCTCTATTATGATATTCATTTACTTGAGAATTAGTTTCTATATATACAAATTAAAACTACCTGATTTACAAATACTGATAGTAGTAAGAGTAATGGACAATAAAATTTATGAAGATGCGGAACCTGTCACTGCTATGCTGTACAAATAAGAAACAAATGAAGAGTAAAAGACAAATGAAGAATCACATAATTTTGCAATAGGAATCCACCCAAATCTTTATTAAATACAAATACATGTTGGAATAAATTTAAATGCAGTCAAAAGAAAGTTGAAAAGTTATATTCATTTGAGATTAGAAAAGTCCATTCTTGGATCTATACCTCTTAGAAAATATCTAGCATTTATTATTTAGCATTTCTATATAACATTTATATTTTGTAATCTTGAGTCTCTTTATATAGAACTCATTTGTATCATATTTTCTAAGGAAGTTAAGCAATTCAATGTACAAGAGAAGTTGCAGTCCTCAAAACACCACCTCTAGAAAAGTTTACCTTTGTTATTGTTTTGTTTCGTCTTCAAATTGGAATCGAGCCAATGGCGAACTTGATGAATTAGATGCCACCGCAACTATCAAAATCAAACTATGAGAATTGGAGTATCTAGATGAAGACGCTTGAATCTCTAGATGTGTGGAAGTAACAAGGGATGAGTTTGAAGAACCAACTAATACAACTGGGTACACAAAGAACCCGAACAAGGTGTTGAAAGAGACGCGATCGAAAGACAAGATTATACATGTTGTTTAGAGTCATCGATGAATAAGTTTTGAGAAGATTTGGTTTGACTACGCCGAAAGCAGCGTAAGACACCCTTGAAAGAGCGTTTAGAGGAGAGATAGAGTTAAGCAAGTTCTCTTGCAAACTCTTCGACATGAACTAGAAAGAATGAAGATTAAGGAGACGGAGTCCGTGTCGAACTATATAATGCATGTGCAAACGGTGGCAAACAAACCGAGTCGAAATGGAGAAGCATTGATGATGCTTGTATTGTCGAAAAGATTTTGAGATCTTTGATGACATGTTTGAAAATATAGTATGTGCAATAGAAGAATCAAGAATCTTTCGAGAGTTACTTTCAAGAAGTTGCAAGTTCTCTCAAGCACACGAAAAAACAAGATGAAGATGAAGGAAGAGGCATTTGATGATGCAGAACAAACCAAGGAATCTAGAAAAGACGAAAAGGCACTCTTCTCTCAAAACTTTCGTGGGAGAGGACGTTGCCGTGGAGGACGTGATAGTGGTCGAAGCTATCAAAACAACAACTTTGAAAGAGGACAATCAAGCCAACAAAATTGGCATGGCAGTGGATGTGGTCAAAGAGGTGCAAACTAAACCATAAACCCTTCGATCAGGTAGAGGTGGAGAGTATACTTCAACAACATTCATGAAGTATTGTGAAGAACAGGGGATAATAAGATTTCTAACTACGGCGTACTCATCTCAACAATATGGGGTGGCTGAAAGGAAGAATCGAACAATCCTTGACATGGTTCGATCAATGCTTAAGAGCAAGAACATGTCAAAGGAATATTGGGCAGAAGTTGTTCAATGTGCAATTTATGTGCAAAATAGATGTCCACACTCGAAGCAGGGAGATCAAACACCATAAGAAGCTTGGAGTGGATAGAAGCCAATTGTGTCTTATTTAAAAGTCTTTGGTAGTGATGCTTATGCACATATACCAGATCAACGAAGAACGAAGCTTGAAGACAAGGGTCAAAAGTACATACTCATTGGGTATGATGAGAAAACAAAGGGATTTAGGTTGTTTGATCTTGTAAACAAAAGGGTGATAGTAAGTAGAGACGTTTGTGTAAACAAAGCAAGAAGACGGACCGAACAGTTCGATGAAGTTGCAATTGAAGCTAGAGAATCATTTGTTGTTGTGCCTTCAAACACTTATACAGATCATGAAGACTCGGATAGTGAAAATGAACCTTCACAACCCAGAATGCGAAGTTTACAAGATCTGTATGATAACACAAAAGAAGTACCTCTTGTATGTTTGCTAGCAGATTTTGAAAACATTAGTTTTGAAAAAGCATGGAGAGATGAAAAATGGAAAAATGCCATGAACGAAGAATTCAAGGCCATTGAACATAGCAACACTTGGGAACTTGCATAGTTTCCAAAGGAAGTCAAACCATTGGTGGTGGGTATTCAAGAAGAAGATGAATGCTCAAGGAGAAATCGAAAGGTACAAGGCATGACTTGTGGCTAAAGGCTACAAAAAAGAAGGAATTGAATATGATGAAGTATTTGCACTGTTGCAAGAATGGAAACAATTTGATTGCTCATCTCAAGTCGCTCAATTTAAATGGAAAATATTTCGATGGATGTCAAATCGCTTTTCGAATGGTGTGCTCAAGAAGAAGTCTACATCAGTACCACCAGATACATGAAAATCGAAACAAAGGAAAAATGCCGAGATTAAAGAAGGCACTTTATGGGTGAAGCAGCACCACGTGCATGGAATACGCGATTGACACATACTTCAAGGAGAAAGGTTTTTAGCAATGTCTCTAAGAACATACTTTACGTGAAGAAGAATAAAGAAGATATACTGTTGGTTTCTCTTTATGTTGATGACCGATCTTCATGGACAACAATGATCAATTGATCAAGAACTCAAAACACAATGACGCGTGAGTTCGAGATGACGGACTTAGGCCGATGAGATACTATCTTGGCATAGAAGTTAGACAAGAAACAAGAATTTTCATCTCACAAGAAAAACATGCAAAAGACATCCCAAGAGATTCAAAATGGATAGCTACGATCCAATTTCGACACCAATGGAACCGTGGAATAAAGCTTTCAAATTTGATGGGGAGAGCGTGTAAAGAAGCTTGGTAGGAAGTATTTGATATCGACTTTCACAAGGCCGATCTTTCGCTATGTGTTGGTATTGTGATTCGATTTATGGAAGAACCACCACACATCGGAAGGCATTAAAAGGATCCTTCGATACGTCCAAGAAAGTGTGTCACTGGAATGCTTTACTAAAGAACATAAGATTGCAAGTTGACTTGCTACTCGACAATGATCGATGTGGAGACATAGATGATCGAAAGAGCACCTCATGCTATGTGTTCTTCATGGAAATATCGCTTTCACTTGAGTTTCGAGGAAGCAACCAATTCTAACCCTTTCGACATGAAGCGTATGTAGCAGCATGTTGGTGTGTATGCCATGCCATATGGCTTAGAAGACCGCTGAGCAAGATGGAGTGTCACAAGAAGAGGCAACAACAATTCAAGTGGACAACAAGTCAAGAATCGAACTAGCGAAGAATCTAGTGAATCATGAAAGAAGCAAACATATTCATGTTCGATTCCATTTCATTCGAGAACATGTGAATGAAGGATGTGTCAAACTAAAACATGTAGCAAGCAAAGACAGTGCTGCGACATCTTCACAAAACCATTGTCGAAGGAGTTATTTGAGGTAAAAGAATGTTGGGAATGATGGATCGAAGAAGCATTTAAACTTATGGGGGAGTTTTGTTGTAATAAACTTAAATGCAGTCAAAAGAAAGTTGGAAAGTTATATTCACTTGGGATTAGAAAAGTCAATTCCTTGGATCTACACCTCCTTGGAAATATCTAACATTTATTATATAGCATTTTCTATATAGCATTTATATCTTTGTAATCTTGAGTCTCTATATATATAACTCATTTGTATCATATTTTCTAAGGTAGTTAAACAATTCAATATACAAGAGAAGTTATAGTCCTCAAAATACCACCTCTAAAAAAATTTACCTTTGTCATTGTTTTGTTTGTGTCTTCAATACCGACTCAACATTAACATTATAAGCCATTCAACATAGATTCAATTAGCAAAGAAATAAGGGAAATGGACCACAAAATTTCAAGCCAGAGGAAGATATGGAACTTGCCACGGATAAACTGTACCAATAAGAGACAAATGAAGAACCAGACAAGAAGGTGTCTCATGTATTGTGTTTGATTTTATGAAACCAACAAAGTCATCTCGCTTTCACGTTATAAAAATACTATTTTAATAAATTTATTTATTACACCGTATATACAATTCATAAATATAGAAATAATATTTTTTATTATTTTAACTTTTAAAATTTGAATAATACAGTTCAAAATTTGCTTAATATATATTCTCATATAAAAATTTAATTTATATAAAATACAAACTTTAATTAATATTATAAATAAAGTTGATTGTTACAATTTATAATTTGATTAATAATTTTTCAAATATAAAAAAATAAATAATAAAATAAAATTGATTTATAAAATTTGAAAGTTGATTAATATATATAAATATTAGTTGTCGTTAATAGTATGTATTTTAAATATTAATGAAATTGTGAAATTAATTAATAAATTATAAATAAAATAATTAATTAATAAGATATTTTTGTAGTTAATATTAATTGTAAAATTAATTAATGATAAAATACATATTTATATTATAAAATATCTTTAAAAGTATTTTTTAAAAGAAATATTTTTAAAAAATATGATTATTTAAATAAAATCACTTTCTATCCGTATAAATAAAGTGAGCAATATCTATAGTAAAAGTTATAGATATTGTCTATGGTGTGAAGATAACCTAATTGTTCACACTAGTTACGTAAGATATTGTGGTGAAGCTATTTCACCGTTAAACACCGTTAAAGAAGGAAATAACAAGAAAAGAAAGGAGAAAGAATAATATAAACAAAAGTGTAATGGTTCGTTGTATTAACCGTGTGATAGCATTGTCTATATATAATGTGTTGCTATCACTTAACAATTAATCAAAAGTGTAACTAACTGACTAAAAATAGCTATACTAATAAAGCTCTTTTTTATCCACAGTATTAATAAAATCTATATTCTTAACATAAGAAGCACACACACAAAAAAGAAGACATTAGTTGTACACACACAAAAAAAAAGATACTACCTTCTTGCAGTCAATCTTTTATCTCTTTCTTTCCACAGAGTTTTGATTTAGCTAGCTTCCATTGAGCGAGAGTTCATCTCGTTGCTAAATCGTTGATATGCAAATGTGTTCAAATAGAGAACTGGTCCGAGACCTTATAAATACGGAATACTTTAATACTATAAAACAAAATGAATATTTCAATAAATTTTTTGAAATGTATATGTAAACATGCATGATATAAATATGGAATATTTTAATACTGTAAAAAAATGAATATTTCAATAAAAATATTGAAATGTAGATGTAAACGTGTATGAATGAATACACGTGTGGTAATAAAGTGAAAAAAAATGCTTTTAAGCTCACTATCTTGTAGAAGAGATTACATTGGTCTAATATTTATAAGTTATAGATATAATTTTTTTCGGAGAACGCCTTCTAAGATTTATATAGAGTTTTGTTAACAAATTGAACGATTGCAAAAATTGCCTTTGCGGTACGATTAGCTGTATTGCTATTGGTGTTAAAAATAGTAAAGTTTTGATTATCTCAATACTACTAGCTTATACTCGGTTGATTTTTTTAAAAAATCAACCCATAATTATTTGTAAGTCATTTAGATTTACCACTGTAATCATACTTTAAACAAAATTTATTATAAAATTTGGTTTTGGTTCCATAAATAATTTTTTTATACAAATTGGGTTATAAATTGTTTATATTTTTCGAAAATATTTTAAATCAGATACTATAAATATAAATAAAAAACAATTTTATTATTTATAATTTTTGTTTTTAAAATAAGAAAAATATTTTTGATATAAAATACCAAATTATATTTTCCAAAGATAAAAATAAATAATTTTTATGAAAATAAAAATTTAACAAAAACAAAAAATATAATCTTTTTTGTTTAGAGAAAAAAAATTTGAAAATATGTTTTTAATTTAAAAAATGTTTTCCTTAACAAATCTAAAAATAGAAAACTGAAATAAAAAATTACAAAAAATATTTAAAAATAAAAATTCAATTTTTTGTAAATATAGAAAGTATCTAAGAAGGAAGGTGAATTAGATTATTCGATATTTTTTATTAGATTATGAACGATAAAATTGTTATTATTTTCACGGAATTGTTATGCATGAAAAAAGCTAAAAATAAAAATAGAAAATTTCTTACATAGAAAGCAAGCATTATGATTGTGATCTTGATAAACCACAATAGAAATATATATGTACTTATATATTTATGAATATAAGACTTTGATTGAACAAATCATTTCTATAATGATGATAAACAAATTTATCCGTTATTAACTATCTTTAATAGATGGTCACTTGCCTTGACAAAGATGATTTTATTAATATTTTGTTTGTCAAATTTTGAATAGTCAAGTGCACTTTTATCATTGTAATATCTTCGTCTTTTAAGAAGACTTTCCAATCCAAATTATTCTTTTTCCATATCTTTTAATAATTCTTTTTAATTGGGAAATTTAAAAAGAAAGCGAATTATAATTCTTGTTTTTATTTATCAAAATAATTGTATTTCTTTTATCAAGATCTTTTTGCATTTTGTCAACCGTTTCCTTAAGAAACGAAATTTATTTCTTTTGTGTTGACCCAATTATTTTTATAGTTTTACATCTATTGAATCATTCTTTTATTGCCTATTATGCCTCCTTATCCTAAAAAAAATTCCGTCACTAACATAATCTTTAACCCCCATCAAAATGATATTATGCCATTAACAGAAAAATATAATTTTAAAATTTACATCCATTTTTAAAAAAAAAGAAGGTGAGTACGAAAAACGAGAGTGTCATTTTAAGTATTAGCACATGACAATAAACACTTGATATTTAAAAACAAGTGTAATTTCAAAATATTAATATAATCAAATATCCACTATTTTTGTTAAATTAAAAACGACTAAGAATTTAGATGGATTAAAAAAATTAATAACTTAAAATATTAGTCCTAGTTACTAATTAAGTGAATAATGGGTCTATATTTTATTATGTGAATATTGTTTAAATGAATTAATCAAAACACATTAACAAACCGTGTGCGTTTTCTCTTCCATTAAAAATTTGTTAGTTGACGGCACTTTGATTTAGAAGGGAGTATAGATCTCCAAGCCAAAATTTAATGTAAAAATTTGTTTTGAAAACTTTGATTTAAAACGACTACACACGGAAATGTTTTTAAAATAATTTGTTTATCGAACATTAGTGATTAGAACTCGGATATGTAAATACAAAATTGCTTATGAAATGAATATGATAGTTCTAAATTAATTGAACTTAAATCAAGTAACACTTTATCAATCGTTTATAGAAAGTCACTGGTAATGAAAATCCAATATCAACACTTAATTCAAAACTAAAAATAGTTAGAAAAATTCTTACGAGTCAATCAATTACACAATACTATTACACAAATTGACTAATGAAAATAAAACAAGTAAAACAATACAAAAAAGAGACACAAGTATTTATCTTCACAGTTCCCCACATTCGTCCTCGCATGTGGGTACATCTATGCCTAATTCCAATAAATTTAGGATAACTCTTACAATGTAACATGTTGATACAAGAGAATTGTTCAAGAGCAAATTTAGAAACCGTAATGCTTGTTGAGTATTCAAATCATTCTCTTAATTAGATCTGAGAAAAAACAAACCATAATATTTACAAATTGACTATCTAGATGTTGTTACTCCTTTGTGTACTATATCTCAAAAGTTTTTGCGCATTGTCAATTTGATCTATTGTAACACAAGAATTCAATTTTGATCCGCCTTTCTCTTGCTACTTCCTTTGCATTCTTTATATTCAAAGTATCCTTTAAAATATTTATCTCCAAAGGGATTCACTTGATCGCAAACCTATTTTGATAGTCTTGCACGAAAACCACTAAATTAATCAATGATATTGGAGGACAAACTTGAGGTTTTTTTTGGATAAAGACCCTTGAAAATCTCAACCCAATATTCTTAGTTACACAAGAACTTAATAAGACGTTATCAATCATCGTTTAGATGACACCCTAACAAAAAATCATTGCAATGGTTTGTCAGTGTGTGCGCATAGATTGAAGGTTGAAGAATGATAGTAAATGCAGACTAATTTTATGGTATCATTACGTTATAATGATGCATAAATGAAGTATTTATAGTTTTGGAATTTTAAGGCAAAAGAAGATATTTTCGAAATTAAAAGGATTTGAAAATTTTACCAAACAATCTGTATGACACACACGTTAAGTTTAAGTTGTGTGTGTCGACCGAAGCAAATCAGAGACTATAGACTTTAAAGTATTAGTAAATGTGCCGACCTGAAATTCGTATGTGTCGACACATAAAATAAGAATTTCTAAAATTTCCCAAAAATTTCACTATCTATTGACCTATGTAACACATGTGTTAACCTGAGCTATTCATAGCCTACAAGCTTCAAAATTATGTTACATTTGTCGACCTAAAAATCATATGTGTCGACACGTACAATGAAAAATGATGCGAAAACTTATTTTTTATAATTTGGATCACTTTTCAAATGATTTTTAATAGTTCTTAAGACCTAAAATGCAAAGAAGTACTACTAGACAAAAGGATACCGTTCAATATACATAAATGCTATTTTTTTTAGTTTTAACATCGACAAAATTTTGATGAGTTGTACTCACAAATCACGTTTTCTCCCAAACCCAAAATCTCCATCGCACAACTACATTGTGTCATTGCACACCGCAAAACTTCATTCTCTCATTGCACATCCCACAACTCCATTCTCTCATCGCACAACCTTACTTCTTCTCTCTCAGCATTCTCTCATTGCATGACCTTCAGTACATTCTTAAAAGGACATCACACAACTCCATGAAGGAAGACAACATGCACGACAAAGAAAACAGACTAATTGGTTTGTCTTTTTTTTAATCGATTAGGATTTAATAGTTTAGGTAGAACATTAGGGTTTAATCTTTTAAGTAGAACATTAAGATTTAATAGTTTAGATAGAAACTTTTGCTGGTAGAAAGTTACATGTTGTTCAATATGCTAATTAAATATCATGAGAATAAATATTTGTGAAAATTTTCTATTGATGCAGATTGAATATCCTGAGACTGAAGACCTTGCAAAGTATAGGCATTGTCTCTTTCCACGAGGTAGAATTTTTTTAAATAATTTACACCTCATCTATCTTTCCATGTATGTGTTGTAAGTAAAAAATTGTCCAATTAATTGTTGCTTGTAGGCCATATTTTGACGTTCTTGTATTTGTATGCACATAGGGGAAAACCGTTTGATAAAAGACATTATTATCTCTTATTAGTTACTGAACCATCTGAAAAAATTTCTTTCAAGTTAAATAATTGCTCTAATTTATTATTTATCGTGTTTGCGTTGGGTATATAATGTCCCCTGTTTCATAGTGAAATAAAAAAGCATGCTAATGATTCTATTTTCTGTCATTGAAATACTGTTGGATTTATATATATTTTCAAGGTTATTACGTCGCACTCTTTGGTAAGAAACAAATTACAAATTTTTTGATATACGTAATTCAACACTTGTCTATTACATGCTTTGCGTTTAGAGACTAAACCGTCATGAACTTCAGACCCATCACTGATTACATTGTTTTTAATCAAAATTACATTGGAATTTATGTTCTTCCTCTTGACAATAAATCTCATTGGCGTGGTACTGATTTGTAAGGTTATCATATGGCTAATAAAAAGATTGTGACATGTTATTTTATTAAAGATATTATCCGAGTATTTCCAATAATCATTAACAATTTCAAAGATACACGAAATAATTGTCACTTAAATTATTTTTTGTATGAAGATAACATGATTATATAGGTAAACAAATTGGTAATCACTTCATTGCTACCCACCTTGGCTGATTTCATGCTACCTATGTTTGGAATAATACATGCCATAACCATTCTAATTCTAATACTCGTCTTCATATATTTAACCATATAAAACATTCTAATTTTGTGCAAAACAATGGGGATTATCTTGTGTAACATAGTTTTAGAATAGAGGCATTTGCAAATATGTATAATACAATATCAAAGTAATTATTAGTATGCATGTGCTTTTTGATTTTAGTGTCTTTTGCATATTTTACATTTGATGTTGTTAAGAAAAAGTTGGCTTTTGAAAATTAAAATTAAAATTTCTCTTCTGCATTGATTACTTTCAATAAGCAAACCAAATGAAGTTGGTAATTTAAATCAAGACTAATAAGTTGGTATTTTGTTTTTCTATCAATAATAATGACAAGCTGCCAGAAACCAGAATTTATGGGTAATGGTAGTGTATTAGTAACGATAAATTAATAATACTATTTAATTGAATAAGGATATAATTTAAGATCATCTCTGAATCTGAATAAGTTGAAAACTTGTATTGGTATTAATAGAGTAATATCTTGTTTAAGTGCAATATATGTTATATAGTGTAAAATGAAATAGATACTTTATGTAGTAGTCTATATATATGGGACATAAAATACAGAGTATTATTCCGTTTACAATTCCATTAGGTATGAATTGGATCTTGCATCTTTCCTTGTCAAATTGTCTAATAATTTAGAAACAGATTGCTAGTTGTTTATCTTGTTGAGGCATTATAAAAAATTACATAAACTTTTGCTGCAACTAATATCACTTTTGTTGTTCATATGTTCCAAATTCAAGGAATTTGTGTCATAAAAATGAGATTTGGTATTGTATTTATTGTGATGATTTGAGTTGGATTTTGCAGATTTTAGTGAATATGATCCGAAACATTGTTGGATGATAGTGAATATACAATTTGAGTGGTCTAATTTTTATTGTGCAAAATCAGATCACCGACCAAGCTCTGAAACTTGTAGATTTTCTATTTTTCAATATTGAAAATTTCCAGGTTTATTAATCTTTCCCACTCCTAACGTACTTTGTTTTCATTTTTTTGTATGTGTGTTTGTGAAATGTGTAACGATCCAATTTAATCTTAATGGTATTAATATTATTTTACTATTATTATTATTAATAATTATTTTTAATTATTTTATTTGGATGTTGGGGTATTTTAAATATTTATCTGAGTGTTTAAATTAATTATTTATGTTTAATTAATTAATTTGGGATGGTTGATTTTATTTAAAAAAATTAAATTTAAATTATTTTTATTAAATTAGAGTAATACTGGATCTAAAATTAAATAGTTGGAATAGAATTTTAGAAAATAGGAAAAATGAGGGTATATGGAGAATTGAGGGGTGAAAGGAGATTTGATTAAATTAGGATAAATAAATAGATAAGTTAAACAAAACTTTAGTCCGATTGTTAAAATTTAGGAAAAGAGAAACCTTTATCCCTCATCCGACCAGGATACTTAGTAATATTTAGTGCTCGACTAAGTACGCTCCTGTTATCCTGGTTCTCACCTGTGAATACCGATTGTGATAGGATCTCCTGTAATTCATTTACATATCGAAAATTATTAGTGGAGATAAAAAAATTAATTATATATTAATAAACATTTGATTTAATTAAAGACACAATGTTATACTTACACATTCATCATAAATTTGTTGAACATCGGGATTAACAACTCGATCCTTGCCCGCACGAGTTTCCTTCCACAAAACATGTGCTAAAAGTGATGTTTTGTCACTTTTCTCGTCGAACTACACATTGACACAAATAATAAGATCATCAATTATAACACACCGAGACAATTAATAAAATCGTAGCATTTATATTTACTTACAATTTTTTTCTGTAAATGTGCATATAAGAAAAAATTATTATATTGGGATATGCACGCTTACAGGAAAAAAATTGTAACAGTACAAATCAATCTTAACGTATCACCAAAGAAGAAGATGGCACCACTAAACCTAACAATGATGGTCATTTTCCTCTATATTCACATGTGTTGCACGAATCGAGCCATACTAGCTTGACATAACTTCCAAATAGTAAAGCAAGTTTAATCAATCATAAATAATTATTACAGTGCATAAAGCTACTATATTTCAGTAAAATAATTATAAGCTTTAGGTAAGGGTTTTTTTACATTAACCATGATGTCATCATCATGTGCTGCTCAAATACGCTATGAAACATTTTACAAATTGAAGTCAATGACAAATCAAAACCATTTAAGAAAAAGCCCGATGACTTTAACTTAATGAGTTAGATGAACCAAATAATATGTATTTGTACCTATAATATATATGTCACAGTATTTATAACGGGTAAAATTTGTCAAGGTTAAACACCTTTACCACACAAACACCAGTTTCAAAATAAAATAAAAATTTGACTCCATTCAAGTCATAAATCAAAACAGTAAACTACAAAATAGAGGGAGGAAATAAAGAAATCAGATTTAGTAAATTGTTACCTCCAAAGCTTGGATAGCTTAATCGTGATATTTGCTTTTGTTCATTCAAGACCCACTAGCCGTAATGGTTCAATATGGGATTTTCGATCTTGGTTTTTGGACTTCGTTATCTGATTTCTCACAAGCTGCAATCGTTAGATATGGGATTTTGGGTTCCATTCTTCGATTTTTCGCAATTCGATTTGGGTTTTTGGTTTCGTTTTGGGAATTCTCACAAACTACTTCGCTTGCGTCGAGGTTTCTCGTTATGGATTATTTTCTTTGAAACATTTGGAGTTTACTATCGAGGGTTGGGTTTCCACGTTTCATGTTTTTTGTGTTATGCGTTTGCAATATTAGGTTTTGCTACTTACGAGTTTCATGTTTTCGTGTTATGAGTTTGCAATATTAGACTTTGCTGATTTAGACTGAAATTGATTTTCTCAAGTATTATTAAATTAAAATTAAAATTAATTTGTGACTGAGAGAGAAAATGAAATTGGTTTGTTATTGAGAGGGAAAATGTAATTAATTTTAGGTAAAGGGAGGTGTATGTTAGAGGAAAAGTTAATCATTTTTTTTAACTCAGTTAATTAATATGGCAATAAAATTATTTTGATAGCTTTTAATTTTGTATAGTTTAATTTAATTTTTATTATATTATCCTTTTTAAAATTTTATCTATTTTTTATTCTAAAACATGAGATAGAGAGGAGTGTTTTCCTTTTCAATTCTTTTCCTTTTTTTTAAAATTATTTTTTATATATTTTATTCTAAAACGTAGGATCAGTTTAACTTTTTCTTTTTTCTTTGAGATGTTAGATTATTTATATATTATCATTTATATATATATATATATATATATATATATATATATATATATATATATATATATATATATATATTATAATCTAGTAGTTTATTTATTATATATAATTTATTTTATTTATAATTTTCTTTGGTGATGATTAGACGAAAATATATATTCTTTTAGTGTATAAATTTTAGAGGGAAAATTGTCACCAAAAATTTGATGTTACTCAACTTTAATGCAACTTTGAAGAAAGATAGGCTTTTATTAGAACTAAGATAACAGTCTAAATATGTCCACAAAAATATTTAAGGGGACAATTATCAAACATTCACTACTACAAACAAGAGATTTGGCAACATTTTTTTTTGGATTAGGCAACACTTTAAAGAAGCGCTGCCTATAGTACCGATGCATAATATTTAGTCAGTTCTTTTTTTAATATAAAAGTGTTGCTATATGTCCCCTTTAGAAAGCGCTTCTTTCCAAATGTGCTAAATGTCCTCCTAATACAACGCTTTTTTCGATAAAAGCGTTGTCTAAAGTTCCCCTTTAGGCAGCGCTTTTATAGTTCTATTTTAGAGGAACTTTAGGCAGCGCTTCATACGAAAAACGCTCTCTTATGGCACCCATAGGCAACGATTTTTTCTTTAGAAGGTCTGTCTAAACTACCCTTTTAGGCAATGTTTTTATAGTTTTATTTTACTGACACTTTAGGCAGCGCTTCATACCAAAAGCGCTCTTTAATGCCCCCTTAGGCAGCGCTTTTTTCTAGAGAAGCGCTGCCTAAACTACCCCTTTAGGCAACACTGCCTAGCTACCCCTTTAGGCAGCGCTTTTATAGTTCTATATTTTGGTGGAACTTAAGGCAGCACTTTCTATTCACTTTTGGCAATGCTTTTTGTAAAAAAAACTATGTCTTGGGCACGATTTTTTTATAAATTGACAGAAGATTATTTTTAAAATGGCTGCAATTTTTTTAATAAAATCTAGCATATATACATGCTTTTTAGAATAAACTACACAAATTATATACATACTTTTTAGAACAAACTACACAACATAACATACCTACTTTTTAGAACTAAATACACATCATAATATAGATCATACAATACCAACAAATTACAAGCATCAGAAACATAAACAATTATAAACATAAACATGAACATAAACATAAACAATTAGAAACCTTATAACCATTATAATTCAACACATAAACATTATAACAATTATAATTCAACACATAAACCTTATAACGATAAAAATTAACACAACCTCAAACACTAAGAAAATCATATTTGTATCTGCCACACCCCATTTCTATCCAACGTATAATATAAAATAAGAGTTACAAATTTCCAACAATGCTACACTCTCAGCCTAAACAACAACATTCAATCACCTGTATTTCAGATACATGACACATAATTTCAAATAAACCGAAAACAACTTGTTTAGTCTTTAAAAATAACAACAACTTCCATTATTACGTAGAGGATTCAAAATTTCAACTGAAAATACCATGACATCATGTCCAACTCAAAACAAACTTTAAGACAACAATTTTTTTAACTTCAAATAAATATTGCATCTCTCTCCAGCATAAAACAACTTCAAAATAACAAGTCTTCAATGAAAACAACTTAAAAATCTAGCAACCTAATAAAAATCAACAATAACTAAAACATGCATTAGCCCCACGAGTGCTATGTATCAGAGTGACGACACCGACTCGAACTAATGAAGGTAGACAACGTTCACTCTAGATTACCTGCACGTTATCTACATAGAGACAACATATCAACAGAAGGGGTGAGATATTGAACCATATAATTGAGTGTATGATAAATAATATACTAGAATTATATCAAATAAAATCACCATTTCACAAACTACAAACAATGTTTATTATAACATAAACATCAACATAAGCTACCAACAAATTCATTATCAACAGTGCAAATATGCAACATGTTATACAACTCACAATGCACATGCATGTGGTACCAATGGAGTAGAACTCCCAACATAAAAATTTGCCAATTAATAGAGGCATCAACAAGGTATAAGCCTTCAACTTCAACGTGTTGCGAATCCAGGAAAACTTAACGTAGCATAAGCTCTCAACTTTTTATGCCATTAATGCAACAACTTTAATAAACACAACAACAACTACAACAACATCTCAAAAAAATTTAACTTTGTCCATAGGCTTACAACTTAATATTTTGCTCATAAAGAGGCAACTCAACAAGATACAACATCACCTACAAATTCGCATTGTTCAACAAAAAAAACATAATACATCGAATAAACAAAATTTACTACAAACAAACCGCATAATTATTCGAACTATTTCGACTATTTCCGATTAATTAATTATCTAAATGCTTATTCCTAATTACAAAACTTCTACGAATTATTATACTTTAGTGCTACTCATACTTATCGCTACTACATTTATCTCTGCCATTTTATTACCACTACTTATTAACAAAATACTATCTTCCAATAAATTTTGATATATTATTCAACTGTATACCAACTTTGTCATTGTCAACTTCATACTAATACTCCTAGTATTTTAATGCTAGCTAGGTTCTATTATCTTCTGTTTTTTTAACCTCTAAACCTGCTACAGATTTTCTGTTACACAAAATACTCTGCTAAATATGCATTATGCTGTAAAATTCCTTATTCTGCTATATATATATATATATATATATATATATATATATATATACTATGCAATTTATTAAATCTGTAATATTCTAAAACTGTAATTGAATCCTACCACAAATTACCTCTGATATTTAATTTAATTACTCACTCTTAATTTTATGCAACCAATTATATGGAATACTATATACTTAAAAAAATAGGATTAACTTTCAGGGACTAACTTGTATAGCCTATGCCTATCGTCACTTATTATGTGTCACTCACCACACAAAACAAAGGGTGTGCCCCACATCATAACTTGTGTGCCCCTATGCACACTAACAAAAACATAGGAAAAAGGGAGTGCCCCCCTCGGCACAAGGTGTGCCACTCGGCACACCCTTCATTCTCATAGGGTCCATTCGGCACCTAGGCCATGCCTCTCGTCATGCTTTAAAATTTTGTCCTGTGTCGTTCGGCACACTTTGTGTGCCACCCGACACGGTTTGTTTTTCACACAGTTTTTTTTTTCCAATTCCTCCTCTGTTTCAATGCAGGCCTCAAATAGTTTTTATCGACTAATACCTTCAGCCATAATTACATGATTTACACTAGAACATGATATTTATATCAACCATCGAATAATTCTCAACATCAATCCATCGATTGAATCACTACAATTTATCAGAGACAAAATATCAGTTGCAATATCATCACATAGCAACAACAATTCCACACAGAGGAAATTTTATACTATAAATTCCTGCATAATATTCATCATATCCCGGATTATAAAGTCAGAATACCACCCTTACCTTGGATTAAAGGTCGTTCTAACTTTCACGATCGAAAACCTAGCTTTGGTGCCTCTTGCCCAATTTTTTCCTTCTACAACTTCTCACGCTCTCCACCAATTTCCAAAGCTTCCTCTCACATCGATTGGCCTAGTTTTCTAATAACTAACCCTTATAATTTTATTATCACTCTATTTGTCTTATTGGGCCTAATTCTCACACCCCACTATACTACATATCACCTTTTAACTTAAGCCCAATTAAAATACTTACATACTAACATGTTAGCTATTTTAATTCAACCATTATTCAACTACTAACAACAACATACCAGCGCATACTTCACAACTTTTCAACAATTAAATCGAAAATAATTCAAAAATATTTAATCAAATAAATAATTAAATACCAGGCGTGACAATATCAAAATTTGTAAATGCTATATACCATTTCATAAACTTCACACAAATGAAAGAAAGACAATACCTCATAAAATTCTCAATTCAAGAATATATTGACATCAATCTTCCTTAATTTCTTCCAGTTGAGCTTTCAAGCAAGTAACACACTCGAATTCATCAAAGTACTACATAATATAAGTTAATATGATTTAGTTACCACTAATTAATTAGATGAAATATCTGTTAAATATTAAAATAAATCCTAACTTATAAATTCATATCATGTTTGAAATCTCTATTTGACCCAAAAGAATAATTTCTTTCATAAACCTCAATACGAAATAACCGCAATCTACACAATTACGCTGATAAGGACACTACATATGGGGAAAAATATGAATATATATCAGGATATATAGTTTAATTAGTTTTATCAAGTAGCATCACTATTATAATCAAAATTATGAAAATAAACATGCACTTTGATTCATGTAATGTTGTTTGCTTTACTCTTTGGTACTTGAGCTTCTCTTTGTGATCAGAATATTTGTATAGCTCTAACAAAATATAAACGAATATTTAGAACAACTCACATAAATAAATAAATATACACTCGAATATTTAGAAAAATCTCACTTATGTATCATCCATCATCTTCATAGCTGGGTATTTTGTTTGATCACCAACTAATGAATCCAGATAATGTAGTATTTCTCTTATAGGATTAATCGCAACCAACAACTAGCATCCACAGTAAAACTAAATAAAAGTCACACTACGCTAAAAAGTACTTTAGACAGCGCTTTTTCCAGAAAGCTCTACCTAAAGCAAAAAAAATATACACGAAAAAGTATGAAAGATACAGAAAAGCTCTGCCTAAGGGGGGCCTTAGACAACTGTTTAGAAAATGCTGCTAGAAAGTGCTGCTAGAGGCCCCACCTTAGACAACACTTTCTGAAAAAGCGATGCCTAAAGTCTTTTTGAAAAAAAAATTAAAACATAAACCCTATTTTTTTTATTCTCCGTTCATTCTGGTATTCTCTTCTTCGTTCATCCTTCCTCATACTGAACCTCACACGCCCTCCTTCCTCAGCTCCTTCGTCATACTGAACCTCACACGACCTTCATCTCTTCATCTTCTCTAACGCCCTCTATCTTCACGTTTTCCTCCACCACCGTAACACACGACCCTCCGCTCTATCATTCTCTCCGACGACCCTCCGCTCCATCATTCTCTCTGACGTAACTCCAATCTCATAGTATCCATATAACTCTCCCTCTGTTCATCACCATCAACTTCATCGCCATTTTCAATTGGCAGGCTGCACTTCGACTATTGGTTCCATTCATATACGCCGTTGTTCATAGATTTATCAACATATCTGCTTTTGATTTCAATGTTTCAACCGTTCATCAATTTAGGTATTTTTTTGGTTTAGATTTCTTGCAACATTTGTTTGATTGTGGTAGTATAAGATGTTGAACTATGCATTTGAATTTTCTGCTAAAAATTTGTTTATTTCTCAAACCACATGATTCAATTTTAAAGCTTACTATGTTGTTGATTTTCATGTATAAATTACTTAGTAGTTTTTTCATAGAATTTTTACATTGTTAAGGAAAGTCATACTTGTTTGTTTGAAGTTTTTTTAACTAACTCTTTAAAATAAGCATCCAATTCACTTCACTATGTTTGTTGTGTTGATTATTTGATGCAATTTGGTTACAGAGAAATCTCCGCAACAAGTTTTTTGTTCCGCTTGTCCAACACCTATTCTTGACTGATACAACAAAATTCTCGGATTCGTCTCACTTCATCAAACACATCATAACTCTCGGCATAATCGGTAAATAATTTGTTTCTATGGTATGCGTTTTGATGTATTATGGACCCCATTTGCTTTTGTTCTAATTTCAATTTCGAATTGATGTTGTAGCGATTTAGTGTATGTAATAGGCGTTGATAATGACCTTGGTTTTGTTAACATATGTTGTAGAAAGTGCTTTGACAATTTCAGTTTTAAATTGTTGCGATAAACACCGCAAAGAAAACAATTTCGGTTTTAGATTGTCATGACAAACTCGAAATAACTTAGGTTATCTCTTAAATGTCTTTGATATGGTAATGTTTATAAGAGTTTTGTTTCTTGATTTAGTTACTGGTCGAAAATTTAAATTGATTGGTTATGAACTTGGAATTGTTAGTTCGGTTATGGTGACATTGTGAATTCCGTTTGTGTTGAACACTAGTTCGAGATAATTTCATTGAGCATGATTTGATTTAGGTAGTTGGTGCCCGGATTTTGGTTTAGGGTTTTAGAACTTACTTTGAATTCGATTTTCCATGTTTTGAATGTGAATTGAATAATAACTTGAGTTTCTTTGGTTTTAGTTTCATTTGTGAATTGAAATTATTGAATGATCGATTACTTGGTTCTTGAATTGTTCATGTGCATCATATAAGTTTCATTTTGATTGTATACCTTGTGATTACTAAGTTGTTTATGGTTTGAGCAATCTTAGTTCGAGATAATTTCATTGAGCATGATTTAATTTAGGTAGTTTCTTCCCGGATTTTGGTTCAGGGGTTTAGAACTTACGTTGAATTTGATTTTCCATGTTTCGAATGTGAATTGAATAATAACTTGAGTTTCTTTTGTTTTAGTTTCATTTGTGAATTGAAATTATTGAATGATCGATTACTTGGTTCTTGAATTGTTCATGTGCATCATATAAGTTTCCTTTTGATTGTATGCCTTGTGATTACTAACTTGTTTATGGTTTGAGCAATCTTAGTTCGACATAATTTCATTGAGCATGATTTGATTTAGGTAGTTGCTGCCTGAATTTTAGTTTAGGGGTTTAGAACTTAATTTGAATTCAATTTTCCATGTTTCCAATGTGAATAGAATAGTAACTTGATCTTTGGTTTTAGTTTCATTTGTGAATTGAAATTATTGAATGATTGAGGTTTCGAATTCGTGACACTCAGAATCATGACATTTTGTTTCGGTTTGCATTTGCTTTAAGTTTTTTTAGTCGAAATTATTAAGATCTCTCATGTAAGATAAGTGGATGCCTGGATATTGTTTTAGAGGTTATGACTTATCTCGGATGTTGTTTTTATACGTTAATTTTCTAACGGTCACTTTATTACAAGTCACATGGCTAGTAACGAGGACAACCCACCACATGAAGCTTCTAATAATGATGATGGTACTTGTGTTTATGTTATTATATTGTGTTTATTCATTCAATACTATTTGAATTTTCTAAACATGTTTATGTTTTTACATTGTGTTTTCTAAATGTCACAATTCTACATAATGATGGAAATGAAACAGTTAAAGATGTGGAGAAGGATATTAGACAAGAAATAACCATCATGAAGTCAATAATTAGGGACAGAGATAGAGGAGTCAAGTATGACGTACATTGGAATCAAGATAACCAATTAATTGAGCCCAACGGTTCAAAGTTGACAAGTTATATTGGTTCCCTTGCACGGAGAGAGATTCCAATCATTCTTGATCGATGGAGTGATAAAGCGGTGAAACCCGTTAAGGAAAAAATTTGGAGTGAGATAAAGGCACCATAAGTGATGTTTTTTGTTTTTGTAGATGAATAAGTCTTTAAATTACTAACACACTCAATGTGTGTTTTTTTGTAGCGGTCTTTTAACATTGAGGATAACGAGAGACATATTGTCTTCAACATAGTGGATTTCGAACTTTTTTAACAAGAAAGTACCTTTAAGATACCGATGGAAATTATGTTGATGGAGAATATCCAAAAATGTATGCCGACTTTGTCTCACCTGAAGAATGGAATAGTTTTAAATCCAAAAGAAGAGATACAATTTTTCAGGTTGTGAGTGCGGTAAATACCGAAAGAGCATCAAGTCCGTCGTATCCATACAAAAAGGGGCGTACAAGATATGCACACTTACAACAAAGAATAGTAAGTACTTGTTAAATTCTATGATATACTTGATGTTATTATTTATCATATGTTATATTCTTTATCTTAATACTACTTTATTTCTCTTGACGTGTTGTTGGATGGGGAAAAATTCAAGAAACATCTCTTCTGGAGCATATTTTGTGGCGGGCTGCCCGTATTGGCAAGGATGGAGTTGTTAAGGAAGATGTGCAAGAAGTTTATCAAAAATGTGTAAGTATATTATTATTCCTTGAATTAATACAAATAATTCATTCTTCTTAATCACCACTAATTTCGTTATGCATATGAATTTCAGGAGAGTCTATCTCAATCTTTAACTCTAGACGAAGACCATGATTCCAGGTGCTTACTTAGTCGAGTGTTAAATGTTCCTGAGTACTCCCTTCGTGTGAGGGGTAAGGGATTTGAGGTGACTCCAACATCTTTGGGTATCAAAAATAAGGGGAAAGTTCATAACAACAAAGAAGTGACAGAGGAGCTAGAAAAGTTAAAACCGACTTATCGCATGGTCGACAAGGGAAAAATGCATAATACTACGGGAGATTTACTTCACCATAGAGCGCTCCCTGATGGACATCTGAAAGTATCGGTTGATATTGCATTAGATCTGGATGCCTTGCTACCGATACTTGACATTGTCTCAGAGACAACCTTGTTGTGAGATGCAATAGGATCGTTTGTTGCATGGACCTCATACCTCATTATCATAGATGACCAGGTATGTTGAAAACCTTTATGAATCTTTAAGTATTCAAATGTCAATTCTGAACCGTTACGTTACTTTTTTTATATGGTAATTTTAGACTCGACAAAACCCGCACCTAAGGATAAAGGGATTTGCGGTACAACGAGTCTATTGTCACAAATAGAGTTACATTGAAAGTGTTAATATAATTCTATGATCCGAATTCAAAACCTGCATGATTTTATAATTTACCTAAGTTATATGATTTTTAGGTACCTGCTTAAGAGTCACAACAAGTGAGCCAAAAAATTAGTAGTGTACCCAGCAAGAAAAGAGATCTTCCAAAAAACGTGTCATTACACGAAAAATAAGTTGGAAGAAATCAAGGAGGAATTGTGTGAATATTTTATTGTGCAAAGAATCATATAAGGTATTCGTAGTTGAAAAGTGTTAAGAAAAATTAGGTTATATGTTAGGGTTGATTTTGGTTATGCTGTAACAAATGTTTTATGTGTATATTAAACTATAATATAATGACGTGTATATATTTTTGATTAATGGTGTATATAATTTGGATTGTTTGTTTATAATGGTGTACATATTTTTGATTATAATGCCTATGTTTATAAAGGCTTGTTTATTGAAATAAATTAAAGGCCAATAATAATAATATAATATTTGTAATGGAATTATAGGTTTATGGAATTACATGAAAAGCATATCAAATATAAAAAAATTCATTTACTTTAGGCAGCGTTTTTTTGCAAAACCGCTACCTAAAAGGCCAACTTAGACAACGCTTTTGACTAAGAAAGCGTTGTCTAAGGGCCACCTTAGGCAGCGCTTTTGATTAAGAAAGTGCTGCCTAAGGTGGCCCTTAGGAGCGGTTTTTTTTAAAAGCGCTGCCTAAAGTAAACTTTGTTGCCTAAAAAAGCACTGCCTAAGGGCCACCTTAGGCAGCGCTTTTGACTTAAAAAAGCGCTTCCTAAGGGCCACCTTAGGCAGCGCTTTTGGAAAAAAGTGCTTCCTAAATGCCACCTCAGGCAGTGCTTTTGCATTAAAAAAACCGTTGCCTAAACCTATAGCAGTGCAGGCTTAGGCAGCGCTTTAAAGTCCTGTACAGACGTAATGTTAGATGCAAATATTCCGCACACCGTCAAAAATGAAAAATTATAATAAATGAATTTAGAATTAAAATCTAAATGATTGCCAATACAATACGGCAAAAGAAACAACTTATCAATATCTTTGTTGGTTATAAAGGTACTGACGAAGTACTCTTTGACTATAATTGGATTATGTTCGATTTCCCGTGAATTGGTACAGTGGGGAGATAAGAAAGATAATATTTCTACCAATTGACGTGGGCGCATCAATTTGTCATACAATAACGTTAAATAAAAACATAATTAACATTCGACTATTCATCAAAATGAGTAAATAAATTATTCAATTAATTAAATAAAACTGATCGCAATACCTGATGTATGTATTGATAACACCCATTCCTAATTGATCATGACCAAAAATTTGATTTATCTCGTCTGAAGCAATTGCTTAGGAATAATCAAAACCAAAAATACCTTTCTCCATACATATATCACGAGCAGCACCACCCATCAAATTTGTTGTTGTTATAAATGTATGAAGGCACAACCTAAATACAATCATAGATGTTTTTTAAGCTCGATATTTTTAATATCCTTTTTTCTTTTGGACACGTTGCTAACAGTAGGCTTCTTGTTTCTGTTGACTTGTTGCAACTCTTGAGCATGAATCTAAATATCATATAATTTGTTAGGAAATATATAAGATCAAAAAGCTTTTGATTTTGGAAGGTAAAATTAACATTTTTATGCATATATATTAATGTACCTCTTCTTTTTTATGCAAGTGACTCATTGTGCCTTGTAATCCCCTGAATTTTTTATGTGGACTTTATAGGAGTCTAACATTACAATGTAAATAAAATGTACATAAATGTGAGAATAACTAACATGGCTTGTAAAACATTTGACATACCTCATCATCTATGCAAATGGTTTTGACGACCATGTAATATCGTCGATATAGGTCAAATCGCACCTCTAAAGGAATGTCAATCAATACTTTAAAAATGCAGCAGGAGTGATTTATGGTGAAGTACATCTCCCAAACTATTATGCACTTTTCCCTTGCCAACCATGCGACAAGTTGGTGAAGATAAAAATAGTCGACAAGATGAAATGCCCTATAAAAATAATAAATATGTAATTGTTAATATATATATATATGTCAATTAAAAAAATTGAGCTAATTTAATTTCATAATAATATGTAATTACCTCAAGAATTTTCTATTGAAAATTACAATTGATATTATCTTTGTCGATAATATCCTTCGGTGCGTTATACAAAGGTCTAATTCCAAATTTTGTAAAGGTCAGTCTTCATTTAAGTCACGATCAATTCTGACAAAATTGTGAGACACTGGCATCCTCTCTTTACAAAGGTATTATGTTTACCAATATTTCTATTTATCTTTGGAAAATGCGAGACATTTCACTTTACATGGATGGTTCCTATGTGTCTCATAATAAGCCTACATGATTAGCCAATGGCCAATTTTGACACCCATTTTATACTCAGCTCCATATCAACATAATGTATTGATTATTTATTCACCTGAAATTTTTCTACATTAGTTAAGAATGCATTTTTCCTAGTTAACTCTATCTAATATCTCTAATTAACATATGCCAACCCCCATTAAAGGAAGCTGCCTTCTCATATGAGTGATATTGAGTTTCCAAAACTGATGCTGCAATCAGATTTTTCAAGGAAAATGCATCAGGTTTCGGAGCTATAATGCATCAGTTCTATGATAGGTATGGTTTCAGAGCTATTATGCATCAGTTCTAACACAAGTATTTTACACATGGATGGTTCCTAACACATAAATATCAGTTCCAACCAACATAAATACAATCAGTTCACATAAATACAAGCACCAGTTAACATATAAACATCAATTTACATCAGCAAACATGCATCAAATCAAATAGATATAACAATAAATCCTAAACAAAGGAATCAACAGATATAACATTAATCCCTAAAACACGGGATTGACAAATATAAAAAAAAATCTAATTGGTAAAAGTTAAACCTTAACGTATTAGCACAATTAACTCCAAGATTAATCGACAACAGGAAGCTTATGTTGGTACCTCAATAAAGCAATCAAAACTGCAAAACAAAATATAAATTAGGTCAACTGCAAAACAAAACCATATGAAATGAGAGAAGACGAGGAACACGAGAAGAGAGAAGAAATGGAAAACCAGTGAAGGAACAATGATCGTACATGGAGAAAATGAGGAATAATGAACAAAGGAGACGTGAAGAAGATGAGGGACGTTGAACATAGGAGACGCCGAGAACATGAACAGTGAACAAAGTGAAAGGTTAGAAGTGAAAAGGTTAGGTGAAATTTTAGAAATGATCGTATTTTCTTTTTCCTTTTATTCCTTTTTTAAAATTAAAATGAATCAGAAAAGAAAGTAATATAAGAAAATAAAAAAAATTTCAATTCAGGGTATATTTTTTTGGGCTTGGGTAGTTTGAAGTGAAAATTATAATGTCGTGGTTTTTCTTTGCGGCTTAAACTATTCGCAGTTTGTTAACCGTGGCAACTAAAGGAAATGCCACATTTTCAAACTCCGAAATCTATGTATCCAAACATATGCCTACGATTTGAAAAACCTTGGCCAAAGCTTGTATGTGGCCACAGTTTTTGATTTGTGAAAAAATTTAGCGTGGCCGTAGGCCCTAAAACGTTATGACAACAAAATCCTCCCCATCACTCCTTCGAATAGCATTCATTCATTCATGATTTGGTTTTCAATGATTACCTGTTTAAGCTTCTTATTATTGGTGACTCCTCCGTTAAAAAGTGTTTCCAAAACTAACAAGACAAGAGAAGAAAAAAGTGAAAGCCTAAAATGAATTGGAATATTGAAAGGACACGCTACTAGAAAAACTAGATTTTCCTGCGGAATTTTCTGCGGATTTGAGCAAAATATCCGCAGGAAATACCTTTTCTGCGGATTTTCCTGCGGTTTATGGTTCCCAGCTAATACCTTCCTGGGTAAAATTTCCACAAAAAATTCCACAGAAAAATTCGCAGGAAATTCCGCAAAAAAAACCCACAGGAAATTTTTATCTCAATTTTTTTTAAAATCATTTCAAATTATATATTAAAATAACCATAATATAAAAATAAATATTTAATTTAAAATACTTTGATTTTAAAGAAGAAAAATTCATAGAACAACAATTTATAAACTACAAAAAACAAAAATTTAATTTTAAATACATTGATTTTAAATAAAACACATTCGTAGAATAACAATTTATAAACTTAACAAGTTCTTACGAAGTCATATTATTAAAAACGACTCAAACAATTCATTTGTCTCGCTAACTTCAAAATTATAATTCATTACTAACGTCTTTTCATGTGTTTCTTTGATGCCATTTTCATATTGATCACTTTCATTAAATGGTTCTTTAACGTCATCTTCGTATTGATCACTTTCATTAGTTGGTTGTGGTTGACGAGAAGAAGACCTAATAAATCTCATATGATTCATTAAAACGAAATTTTATTATTCGCTCGATCATCTCTTTTATTAAAATGAGTACGAATGATGTGAGCAATTCTCCAATGTCTTCTTTAAGCTTCTTCAACAACTATAACAATTCGTAAACAAAATACTAGTCCTCAAATCATTCACCTTTATATGCCATTTCAAATTTTCTAATTCTATATATTTGAATGTGAGATCAATTTATACTTGAAGAGTTTAACCATAAATTACAATCGCTCAATAACTTCACATCGATTATTATATTATAAAATTTAACCGTTAGATTGAAACATATCATCATATAGATCATACCAATAAAATTTGAGATTAACCTATAATTATTTACTATGTTATTAAAATACATCAAAATTAACATTATATGAAAGTTTATTTTGACGTTAATCTTTGGATAATTCGATGATATAATAAAACATTATAAATTAATCTCAAACTTTATAGTTATGATTCATATGATATTGTGTTTCATTTCAACGGTTGATTTTTAAAAATGTTTATCTGATGTGAAGTTATTAAACGAGTGTAACTCATGGTATAACTCTTCGGATGTAATTTAATCTTTCTTATATATATATATATATAAGTTCTTAATGTTATGCATTTTTAACTTTTTGTCCTCTAAAATTTTTTGTTAGAGGATCGTGTTAACAATTTTAACTTTGATTCTTCATGTAACTTAGTAATGGTTTTTACAACCTAACAATAAAATTAGCGATAATTTTTAGGGACGATTTACTACTTAGTATCCGAATTATCGACAAGTTTAACGATTGTTTTAAAAGATACCAAAAGTTTAAATTTCTAATTTTGGAGAGACAATTCTTTAATGAATTTTTTTAGAAGAACGAAAAGTAAAAATATCTAATTTTAAAGAAACTTTAAGCATATTTACCCCAAAATTAAAATTAAAATTTAGGGTAAATGTACAAAGAAGTGGTCTGATAAAATAGATTAAGGAGCAATTTTTTTATTTTAAAATAATTTTTATAGTGTTGTAAAATTTTGTGTAAAAAAATGTATAAAATGTTTTTCTTAAAAAAATTGAATAAACTTTTTATTTAAAAATTTATTATTAAGATGTTATCTAAGATATTTTATCATCTTAATAAAAACATTTATATTAAAATTTGAATACAAAAATTTATTTTAAATAGATATTTCAAAAATTATTTTTTAAATTTAACTTTAAAAGAAATAATTTCAACTATATTTCGATCGTCTATAACGTGTGTTCGTATTAAAGAATGTCAAATTTTTCTTATAGTATACAAAAAATATTGTAAAAAAAATTGGAATGTTTTAAAAAATATTTTTATAAAATTCATTTTTTTTAAAAATAGAAAAAATATATTTTTTAAAATCTTTATTTTTCTAGGTAGGATTATTAGGAATGGAAGTGATTGAAGCGACATTGGGTTAAAAAGTCATGTGACACTCATAAGCAAGAAAATCAAAAGCTTAAAGAAGAAGTAGCTAAACAACTTTTTCACACGTCTTCAATGATTATTTCTAGGCTTAAATAATTTTTTGGTCTCTGTAAGTTAGAGTATTTTTTTTCGTCTCTATAATTTATTTCAGAATTTACTTTGAAATTTCCTAGGAATTTTAATTTTAAGGACTAAATCCAAAAGGATTTTAACATTCATGAATCATTTCAATGAAATATAAATTATAGGGATGAAAATAAAAAAAATATGCCAACTTACAAGGACCAAAAGACTATTTAAACCTTATATTTAATTATTATCTTGCTTATAACTTCTTACTGGTGCTATTTACTAAACAGGTTATGGAGTTGAAGGAAAAGTTAAAAGAGAAAGATGATTTCAGCACCCAAACAACGATTGAGTTATTGAGAGATTGAAGGAGATGATCCATATCGATTAGGCATCAATGTTGTACATTCATACATTCAGTACTAACATCAATCTATTATTTAATTAGTTGAACAATTTATTTACACATTTCAATGAAAATAGCCTAATGTTTATATTATGTTTTTATTTAAGATTCTTGTACGTATGACAAATTGATGCGCGGGAATCAATTGTCAAACATATTCTATTTCGTGTCTTCCGCCCGTGTAAATGCACCTACAACTGTTAAGGATCCAGATTCAGTAAGAGGTCACTTACTCGAGAGATTTATGACCAGCAATACAAAAAATTTGAATCTTTTACCGTATAATACTGGCCTAGGGTTAGATTTTTATTCTAAGTTCATTCTAATCTTTGTATCTTTTATGTATAAAATTTCCATCTAAACTTTTATTTTAATTTACAGACGTCACTGGTTGTTGGTTTCCATGATTCCTATTAAAGAAGTGGTGTATTATCTGAATTCGGTAAATGGTGTTTAGACAAATTATCTGGATATGAAGTTAATGATTGATAAGTAAGTGAGATTGTTCTAAATATTTGTGCGTATTTGTATATTTCATTATTTCTGTGAGATTTCTCTAAGTATATGTGTTTATTTTGTTAGAGTAATACGATTATTCTGATCTCAAAGAGACGCTCGAGTATCACGGTCTAGTTCAAGCAACATTACATGGATCAAAGTGGAGGTATATTAATTTTCACAATTTCACTTATAATTGTGATGCTACTTGATAAAAAAAGATAACTATATATATATTCTTTTTTGTTTTTCTATGTAGTTTGCTCGTCAGCGTAATGGTATAAATTGTGGATACTTGGTTTTGAGGTTTATAAGAGAAATCCTTCATTTGGATCGAATAGAGATTCCAATCATGGTATGGATTTATTTTAACATTTATTAGATATTTCATATAATATTTTACTTTTAACTAAATCATGCATATTATGTTTTTTTATTTAGTACTTTGATGAATACAAGTGTGCTCATTACACGAAATATCAATTGGAAGAAATCAAGGAGGAACTGTGTGAATACTTTATTGAGAAAATAATCATATAAGGTATTGGATGTTGAAAAGTGTTATGAAAAATTATGTTTGATTGTGTGGGAGCAAATTTAGTTTTATTGACCATGTTGTTCTGTACACACCTTGCGGGACCGGATCTCTCTGGAGTTTGGCGAATCAACTGTTATTCATAATGATTTAGGTTCTTATATCAAATAGGTTATGTGAATTGAATTATAATGGTATATAATGCCTATGTTTACATAAAGGCTTGTTTGTTGAAATAAAGGCTCATTAAAATGTAAGGCTTGAATAATGTGTTTATGGGATTATTCCCAAAATATGCTTTCTAAAAAATAAAGAATAGGCAACGCTTTTACATAGAAAACGCTAAAAATGTGATTTTTAAAATAGTATTTTTAAATTTTACATGAAGAAAAGATAGTGCTTTTTAGGAAAAGCACTGCTTATAGTACACAATAGAAAGCGCTTTTTCCTGAAAAAGGGCTGCCTAAATATGCCTAAAAAATACATTAGACAACGCTATCAAAAGCGTTGTCTAAAGAGGGACAATAGAAAGTGTTTTTTCCTGTAAAAGCGCTGCCTAAAGATGCCAATAAAAAGTATAAAAGACTAGACATGCTAAAGGCCCACTTTAGAAAGCACTTTTTTAGGAAAAAGTGCTGCTACAGGCCTACTTTAGAAAGCTTTTTTCAAGGTAAAGTGCTACCTAAAGTATACATAAGACATCGCTTTTTCATAAAAAAGAGGCGTTGTCTTTACCTATAGTAGCGCCACCTTAAGCAGCACTTTTAAGCAGTGTTAAAGGCCTAAAAAGCGCTTTCTTTTTCCTTCTTTGGCGTAGGGACTAGTTTGAGCTTGTTGCTCAAATATATTTTAGTTGTTTAATGATGTTGTAGACATCCATGCTTGCAAAACGCTTTTGCAAGCTTGGCTCCATTGCCACGAGCAACCGACAAAGTTATAATTATTGATATATCCACAAAGTTACAAATGACATTTTTCTCATTAACATATGTAGTGGTTACAATTGGTATTGGGAGTTCAAGAAAATCTCTCAACCTTTGTATCAAAGAACAATTCTTGAATTCTTTTCCAAATCAACGAAGTTATTGCTATTCAACTTATCATTTTCAAAGATTGAACGCAAGTTAAATTGTTAATTGTTATTGTTGTTATCATACATGATATCTACGATAGAAGATAAGTAATGTTATTATGTTTATGAGTATAACCTTTAACAAATTTAAATTAAAAAGTCTCAATTAATCTAAGGGGGTTTCTTAATCCACCCCATTCTTTTCTCATGAACCACAAGAAATTTCACAAATGCCCCTCAAAATCAGAAGTATATTTATGGTTCACACCCTATCTTATATAAAATACGTTGAAAGGGTTGGTGTAAACTGTATATACTTCGTTCAACCGTAAGTATACTTTCGACTCTTGGATGTAGTTAAAGGCACCATGCATGTTCCCATCTCATTACATCATTTTGAAAAAACAAACCAACAACACTGTCAAACCCTTCTCACAAAAATCAATTTTTTTTCTTAAAAAAATCAACACAAATCATCAAGCAAGCAACAATTCATACTAATAAATCAAGTAAGTGATTTAAGCTATTTTTAGAGTTTATGTGATTTCTACTCAAATTATTGAAATAGGATTTTAAATGTGTTGTTTTATCTAGTTTAGACCATTAAGACTCATTAGAAAACACTTTGTAAACTTTATTTTATGATGAATCCTTTTTTTTACTCATTTACAATATTGGGACACTGAGGTCCGTGGCTCTGTTTTTGCAGAGGAAACCGAAAGAATAATTCGGATTTTGCTAAGAACAAAACTGGAAGTATAGTTCCGGTTTCTGTCTTCATATGTTTTTATCCATGTTTTGCATTTTAGACCTTATGCTAACATTTCTATCTTACTTCTATAGGAGTTATGAATGAGAGACAATCACGTTTGAGGTATGCATGGTAGGGTTGGACAACATGCTTCTGTGCGGAGAGAGGAGTCAGGTAACCTAGCATCCTACTGCATTTGGACAGGATATACCAGATGCACCTTCTACTGCTTCAGTCTTTGGTGAGGATGCTTCTACTCCTTCTACATCGTCCTCCCGCAGTAGACGTGTTCTCTAGTGCATCCTTCCCCCCTATCCTCCCGCAGTAGACGGGATTCTCCGGTACACAGGCGCAACCATCTAAGGTGAGACCCGAGGCTACTCCAGATGCTACACTAGTGGCAACCATTGCACCAGTGGCATTGGAGGCACCTGAGACACCCGAGGCATCCGAGGAACCCGAGGTACTAGATGCAGCGGAGGCACCGACAACAGCGTATGCCCTCAGGTCTTTGGAGGAGGACCTTCTGATTTATCATTGTTGCCTCTTTATCCCACCCATATGGCTAGATATACATGAGATGGACATCTATAAAATTTACATTTTATTACTGTTATGAGTTCCAACTATGAATTTTACTATGAATTCTAACTGTGAATTTTATTGTAGAAGCGTGATAAACTAAAGGTCATCAACCATGGGCAGAAGATTAGCAGACTTGTTACCCCTCCCGAGTCATGGTTTAATGAGCTTCAACGTCTTACAGGATTGAAAGATTTGACCCTCTGTGGATATAGCGTGGTTAATTGGGTTATACCAAAGATAAGTCGTGTGCTTGTGCATATGAGCCGCTCAGAGGGAACCAGGCAATACAACCATTTTAAGTTTACCTAAACTGGCTAGTACATGAGGATATTCACTTTAGTTCCTATGTTGAGCACTATGAGCAATACCGTTTGTCGAGGTTTCGTTGTTTACGGGTTGGTTGGCCTACGAGACTAACAAAACTACTCCTTATTTGCTTGAGCGGGTGATGCGTCAGTTTAGGTTTAGCTAGACGATTCACCGAGATCTTGTTGTATGTGCTCCTCCGACAGTGACAAGGAGGGACATGGATGCTCTATTTGATGATTTTCAGAATCCTCTTATTCTTGATGAGGCCAGGAGTACTGTGGCTCCGAATGAAGTTACGATTACAGTTACATGATATGGTTCTTCAAGGTATCCCATCCATCAATGATAAAGGATTCTCCAAAGAATCCACCTTGTCCGGTTGATTAGGAGATCGTAGAGGAGGAGCAGACGAGGAAGAATCATGCTCATGACGTGCTGCCTAGGTGCCGCCGTATCGTGGAGCTTGTGCGGGATTGCATTGACAAAGCGCTGTTTCCTGACGGATCCGTTGTTAGAGGTGTTTGGAGGCCGTCATGGCAAAGGGTCAGGGTGCCCTGTCATACAGGAGGCAGGGGAGGGACGCCTCGAAGGTGACAGGCCGACTCATCATCCGCTATACCCAGTAGTTTATGTTGATGTTGCACTTGTATTTTAATTTTGGTTTTTTGATCTTGTGTTGTATCATATTTGTATTACTATTTGTATTACTTGGATATTATTACTATGATTATATTAACATGCATTTTAGATAGCATTTTTGGTCTTTTGTTCAATTTCTAATTTGTATAATTTCTTCAATTATTGTTTTTGTTTTGTATGCTTGAAACATATTTAAACTACTGTCATGCACATAACCGGAAATATACCTCTATATTGAAACTAGAAGTATACATCCAATTTTAACAAAAATATTATAAAAAATGGTGCGCACCGGAAGTATACTTGCAATTTTAGAGAGATATTATAGAAAATGCATAGGGTTTAATTAACTACCTTGGGGTGGCTTAAAAAATCCCCTTAATCTAATTTTAAGTTTTTCCAAAGTGATTATAAAACCTTAAGAAACCTGTTTTAAAATGAACTTTGGCCGCTACTCAAAAACAGATGGAAAGATAAGTAAATTTCAGTACTAATTACAACTCTTATAAATCTTAATCGATGGATGATAACCTTTTATCCTAATTGTGAATTTTTTTTTTGCAATAACCATGTTTAAAAAACCCGCAAATAACCATGTATTGAAATTAATTACCCAAACCATATTTCAGATTTAACATACAAGCAGGAGCTATCTGAGATGGCTCCTACATTGATTTTTATCAAGCAGGAGCCAATCAAGATGGCGCCTCCATGTGTTTTTTTTCCCTAAAAGCAATCTCAGATGGCGCCTATGTGTAAATTGATAACACAAATTTATATAGCATATTTGATTTAATTTTCATGGATAATTTTAGTATTTTTTGTTTAATTATTTTGCTTTATTTTTGTATTACGCTAGTATTTTTAATGTTTCAGGTATTTGTGTTAAATAAAGACTAATTGACCAAATAAATAAAATTGAGGAGAAATCTAATTAAAAAGCCAAAGAAATGAAGCAAGGGGTGATATATAAAAAAGGAGTAGTTAAGAAGAAGAAAATAATTATGCAAGGACGAAGCCAAAGCCCAGCCCATAGAGCCTGAGACGCTCACACCCTATCATGAAGGCGCACGCCTCACATTTGCCATGTTTGTGAGACGCACACCTCACCCTCTCTCACAGCTTTGAGGCGGTCGCCTCAAGTCCAGAGCCCACCACTTGCCAGCAAAGTGAGACCCACGTTTCATTCTCTCTTCTAGGAGGAGGTGTCCGTGTCGCACTTTTTTAGGATATTTTATTTCTACACGATCACCATTTTTGGGAGAAGTTTGGAAACGGAAGTTGCGCAATGAAGCTATAAAAGGAACGTAAAAGTCTCAGAGAAGGGGTCGACATTTTTACCGAACATTGCAATATTTTTCAAGCATTCTTATTTTATTTTTAGTCTTAGATTTTCTTTTCTTTTACGTTTTAAGCAGTTACATCTTTTTATTTCTTGTCGTATTGTCCTTTCGATTCAAGAAGTCTCCGAGCAGATCCATACGACTTGTGGTGGAGTGTTCATTTATTTCGAAGAACAAAATTTATTGCAGTATTCTTATTTTCAGGTTTTTAATCTAATTATCTTAATTTATTTGAAATATTGTTGCCTGATATTTATTTGTTTGATTATGGAGATGTTTAAATATATTGAATATTATTATTTATGCATGTCCGAATTAATAAATATGTCTGGCTAAACCGAGTAGGTATCGGTATGCAAATTAATCGAACCAAAGGAATCCAAAATAATCTGGCCTAACATTATGTTGTTAAAAGTACTCTTTCTGACTTTGGTATCCAGATTTATTCATTAAAAGGTTTAGAAACCAACAGAGTGAAAGTTTGAGGTTAAATAAACTGGACTAAGGTTAGAAACCAACAGAGCGAGAGTTTGAGGTTTAAACCGGATAGTGGATGCTAGGTATTAATTTTAAAGACTGCAAAAACGTTTTAAAACTGATTAAACCTTATTTATTTTCAAAAAGTGTTTCTAAATTCGGCGGGATAGCGAGAGCATACGTTAGGATTTAATTACATGATCTTATTCAATAGAGCGAGAGTTTGAGATAGGATTTTTAGATGAATATTGTTTGCTGAAAATGATTTTTATAAATTTGAGAAATAAGCCAGTGGAAATTCGGATCCTCTTAGGTTAGACGAATTACGTACCGATATCCGTTTAATTTATATTTTTCTTTAATCATCATCTAAAAGAATTATTGGTCTTAGTTATATACAATAACTTAGGATAACAGTAGTTCAATTTATAGTCCCTGTGGATTCGATATCTTTTATAACTATGTGATAGGACTGTGCACTTGCGGTCTCCCGATTAATAAACGATAAAGTCGCAATCAAGTTTTTGGCGCCGTTGTCGGGGACTATTTAAGTCGATATTGTAACTCCGGTGTTACATCGTATAGACTAAGGCACTTTTACTTTGTTTAATATGTATCACCCAAATTTTTTCTACAATCACCACGCCCATTATCAGTATTTTGAGGAATCACAGGAATCCCATAAATCCGACCTCGAAATACTGATGGAAGATTTCAATGCTTCACAAACTCACTCTTACCCAAATTACCTCCAGAACTACCAATTCCAATATTTTGAGGAGCCATAAGAAACTTATAATTCCAACCAAACTTATCCTCAACCCAATTTCCTCTAAAATTGCCACGCCCAATATTTTGAGGAAACACCAGAACCATATAAATCTGACCTCGAAATATTAATGGAAAATTTTAATGAAACATCCAGGATGATAGAACACTTTGGGGAAACACAAAAGGAGACTCTGACTCACTTTCAAGACTCTGAAGAATCGCAAGATTTCAACTTTGAAACATCAATGGAGGATTCCGATGAGATGCTAACTAACTCTAGGTTAGAGTCTATGATTGGGCACTATATAGAGACACAAACTGTCCAAAATGAAGGGTAAGAAGACAAAGTCTTCAAAACAATGAAACCCTTAGGCAACTGACCACTGTGGTTGAGTCCCTCGCGACACACAGCATGTCCTTAGAGACTCAAATCTCCCAACTTAAACAAAACCTTCTAGGACCCTTCCCCGAGGAGGATGTGGATGTTGAAACAACCATTAGCGAAAAACAATTTGAAAGTCTTGAGAGTGATAATGAGGTTGAGGAGAGTGATATTATGGCCGAGGAGAGTTCTGACAAGAAAAGAGTAGAGATTGATAAAAATCCACCAACACCATTCGAAAAGGAGGTTGTAAAAGAGGTAGAGAAGGAAGCACATATTGTTATCCCAAATCACTACACCCCACTGATTCCTTTCCTGAAACGTTTTATGGAAGCTTAGGTAGACTCCCAATCTAAAACGTATGTCGAGGTATTGGAAAATATCCACATCAATGCACCCTTCTCTGAAGTCTTGCCTAAAAAGAGAAAATTAGAGGACCATGAAATTAGGGATATATTTATTGTTAAGAGGGTAAGGTTAACCTGTGAGGAGGTGGATGAAATCACTAAGCCCAAACTTGAAAAGCTAATACTCAGGATAGATCCAAAACCACCACCACGAGTTCAAAAGAATGAACCACCCCACAAAAGAAAGAAAAGAAAAGGTGAGGGATATGTGAGATGGCTTGATAAGTGGCCATGGAAAATCAGCGAGGAGTCAGTCTCGAGAGGACCACCATGAGTGTTTACCCTCCTAAACTGTCGAGCTTACGACCTTAAACAAGCGTTTTGTGGGAGGCAACCCACAAGTTTTTAATTTCAGTCTTGTTCTTATTTTCACTTTTATATTTTATGTTAATTTTTAAAATTTTACTTAATTATCGGTTGCACCCCTTATACTGATACGTTTGAACTACTTCCACGTAATACCGATAATTATACTCAATTAAATAATTTACGTTAATACTTATGATTATAATTGAGTATTTTAATTTTCGTATTTTTCCGTCTCCTATCAGTATACTGAATTAATATTTCCCAATATTTATCATATCAATTATAATGCATTATATGTACTAGTATGATATATATATTCTATTGTTTAAAATTTTAAATTATATATATATATATATATATATATATATATATACACACACGTGTATGTGTGCATGTGGGACCTCGTGCTATAATTAGTGTAATAAGATTCATGTTCCTTTGAGCACGTCTTCTACACTTCGAAGTCTCAAGTCACGCATGCTGCCCTTGAGACGCACGCCTTGACTGATTTTCCCTTCTTGAGACGCCCGCCTTGCTTCAATAGTTAAGATTCTTGCTTTGGAGACGTACGCCTCCCTCTGCAGATTCCTTTTGGAGACGCACACCTCTAGCCCTCAATGCATGCCAAGACGCACGCCCCCATGTCCCCGTCTTGTCTTTCTTCCTTTATTGAGACGGTCGTCTCAATATCTCGTAGCCCCCGCCTCCGCATGCTTTGCGTGTCTTTCTCTCGTCCTATCTCGTTGTCTCCTTGATGTTTCGTATGTTTCACACCCTTTCACTACCCACTATAACTCCCATTCAACCATTTCTTTATTATTCCATTAACCAACATATTCCCTCATCATTTCCCAGCAAATAATTAACCACAATTTTATTCCTCTTAATTCCACAAACTATTATAAATATCCACCTTCATTTCTTTTCTTCCACATCCTTTCCATCTACTTCTCATATATTTTCTCTCCTCTACTTCATATTTCTACCATTTTTATCTTCCACTCTTACCCTTCCATGGCTCCATGCAACACCAACCGTCAAGTGAGGCCGGACTGACCACCACCAGACTTATCCACAGTGGTGTTCTGGGAGAATGACGACGGGAAACAACGCGTTAAATATTTAAAGTTCTATACACGCTCGGTTGTTCCCACCAAATACGTGGACACCGACTGTTTAGTAACTCTAGGTCTGACGGATAACGTTACTTTCATGCTCACAAACACAGGCCTGCTAAATCTCTGCACAAATCTATTTCCTATTTTTGAACCACTCGTATTGGAGTTTCTAAGTTCGTTCTCCTACAACACTCCACCAGATGATCCTTACACAACAGGAACCGCCAATTTTCGCATGTTCAATCAAGAATACGCTATAGATCAAGAAAGGGCGGCCGAACTTTTACAGTTCACACGAGGGCAAAATAGTCATTACAAACTTTTCGAAACAGAAGGGGATGTATCTTGGGATCAAATCGAGTTCTTATTTTGGCAAGATCTGACTGGCCAACCAACTGAAAGTTGGCGGGATCTTTATGCCTCTCACATTCACAATCCCGCCTTGCGGTACTTCCATCGCATCCTTGCGAACACGATTTTTGGGAGGACCAATAACCATAAAGTCAACCAAAATGAAATGTTTTTTCTTTTCTGTGCCCTCAACGGTAGCGCCGTCAATGCCGCTCCTTTCATGCTCAATCATTTCCACATATGCGCAAATGCGTAAGGTACAAATCCTTTTATTTTTGGTGGGCTAATAACATCATTAGCTTACGCTTTGGGCCTGGTCAACGAACTTTTGTCCATTGGACACTTTATGATGCCAACACAGCTTCTTGATGTTATTTATTATCGCGACTCACATCTAATCTCCCTAAGGCAGGATGGAAGGTTTACTTTAATGATCAATAAACGCTTAGTCCCAAGTGTAGTGCTACCCTATCCGAATTGGATCAACGTGCGAAACAACAATCATTGACGTTTTATTCTTGATGCACCTGCTGCACAACCGCCTCCAGAAAATCCTCCACAAGCTTCCACCCTTGACGCAATGTATGCTGCCATCTTACGACAAGATCAGTGTTTCCAAGCAATAGAACAGAATCAAAACGAAACATTGCATCTAGTTCGATAGTTACAACGTGATCAACGCGAATATGCTTTTCAGACCGACCGTAACTTCAAAATGATGTCAGCTCGAATGGAGGATGCTTTACACCTTCATGATTCTGATTCTGACAGGCGTCGACGACCACGTACTAGAGGAAGAGGAGCCAGGGGACGCCATCAGCCCAACAACGAGTGATTACCCTTCTCTTTTTGATTCCCCTGATTTTATCGCATTGAGGACAATGCTCATTCTAAGTATAGGGGAGTCAGAATATTTCTTATTTCATTTTATTTTCTTTGCTTTATTAGTATTTCCCTTTTGTTTCCTTTTTCCCTGTATTGCAGAATTTCTATTCAATAAAAACATGTTTATGTAATTTTAAGTCTTTATGTAAAAATTTCGTGTTTTTTCGAATTCTTTCATTTCTTGAGCCATAACAAAAAATTTCAAACGCATATCTTGATATACTCAAAGTGTACTAAGGTTGCTTATTTTTATAAGAACTTGAGTGCGACTAAAGCAAAGTCATTACCGTCCTTACACTTCAAAACCCCAACGCGGTAGATCGATTTAAGTACCTAGTATACCAACACCTTAAGACTTAGTTTTAAAGTAACCCCGAGTAGTTTATAAAAGCAGTCTACACCGCCTTAAACAACAAACTACGTGAAGAACCGATGAATATAAGTGATTGATCAAAAATTTTAAGAGAAATTTTTTATCAGGAGATGCACTAACTAAGTTAGATGGTCCTTACCAGATCGTTTAATCCAACAATTGTGGACACTATAAAAATTTTATGCAAACAATCCATTATGAATTGGTTCAGTGGTTCCCGGTGCTGGACTTGGTAGGGCGGACTACGGTCCGATCCCCCGCAATTTGTAATAGGATAAAGGAGTACCAAATATAAGTACTAAAACTCCTAGCTGGATTACAAAGATCAAATTCACTAACCGGTTACTCCACTATGCGCGTGAAAGGCAAAGGACTTAATGTGATTGTGCCAGAACGAAAACGGGTAAAACAAAACGAAAGAATTAGGTTGATCTATAATAGCATGACTTTAATTGGTTTGCAAAAATGGGGTTATCTAGTGTTTAAATGGTAGCTTTAGTGTCGAAGTCCAACTTAGGTTATCCAACAAAGAATTGACTTGCAACCAAGTACGAATTGAAGTATGTTTTATATCTGCGTTTGACTTATGCTTAAAAGATTTTCATTTTACTTTTTGCTTGAGGACAAGCAAAGGTTCAAGTATAGGGGAGTTTGATAACACAAATTTATATAGCATATTTGATTTAATTTTCATGGAAAATGTTAGTATTTTTTGTTTAATTATTTTGCTTTATTTTCGTATTACGCTGGTATTTTTAATGTTTCAGGTATTTGTGGTAAATAAAGACTAATTGAGAAAATAAATAAAATTGAGGAGAAATCTAATTAAAAAGCCAAAGAAATGAAGCAAGGGGTGATATAGCAAAAAGGAGGAGTTAAGAAGAACAAAATAATTATGCAAGGACGAAGCCAAAGCCCAGCCCACAGAGCCTGAGTCTCACCCTCTCTCATAGCTTTGAGGCGGTCGCCTCAAGTCCAGGGCCCACCACTTGCCAGCAAAGTGAGACCCACGTCTCATTCTCTCTTCTAGGAGGAGGCGTCCGTCTCCCACTTTTTTAGCCTATTTTATTTCTACACGATCACCATTTTTTGGGAGAAGTTTGGAAATGGAAGTTGCGCAATGAAGCTCTAAAAGGAACGTACAAGTCTCAGAGAAGGGGTCGACATTTTTACCGAACATTGCAATATTTTTCCAGCATTCTTATTTTATTTTTAGTCTTAGATTTTCTTTTCTTTTTAGTTTTAAGCAGTTATATCTTTTAATTTCTTGTCGTATTGTCCTTTCGATCCAAGAAGTCTCCGAGCAGATCCAGCCGACTTGTGGTGGAGTGTTCGTTTATTTCAAAGAACAACATTTATTGCAGTATTCTTATTTTCATGTTTTTAATCCAATTATCTTAATTTATTTGAAATATTGTTGCCTGATATTTATTTGTTTGATTATGGAGATGTTTAAATATATTGAATATTATTATTTATGCATGTCCGAATTAATAAATATGTCTGGCTAAACCGAGTAGGTATCGGTATGTAAATTAATCGAACCAAAGGAATCCAAAATAATCTAGCATAACATTATGTTGTTAAAAATACTCTTTCTGACTTCGGTATCGAGATTTATTCATTAAAAGGTTTAGAAACCAACAGAGCGAAAGTTTGAGGTTAAATAAACTGGACTAAGGTTAGAAACCAACAGAGCGAGAGTTTGAGGTTTAAACCGGATAGTGGATGCTAGGTATTAATTTTAAAGACTGTGAAAGCGTTTTAAAACTGATTAAACCTTATTTATTTTCAAAAAGTATTTTAAATTCGGCGGGATAGCGAGAGCATACGTTAGGATTTAATTACATGATCTGATTCAATAGAGCGAGAGTTTGAGATAGGATTTTTAGATGAATATTGTTTGCTGAAAAGGATTTTTATCAACTTGAGAAATAAGCCAGTGGAAATTCGGATCCTCTTAGGTTAGACGAATTACGTACCGATATCCGTTTAATTTATATTTTTCATTAATCATCATCTAAAAGAATTATTGGTCTTAGCTATATATAGTAACTTAGGATAATAGTAGTTCGATTTATAGTCCCTATGGATTCGATATCTTTTAAAACTACGCGATAGGACTGTACACTTGCAGTCTCCCGATTAATAGACGATAAAGTCGCGATCATAAATCACATGGGAAAAGCCATCTGAAATGGCGCCTATGTGTATTAGGTTAAAAAAAATTTCAATTTAAATTAAAGTGCAGAACAATGTTGTGAAAAAAAACTTGCATTATAAATTATCAGTACAACGAATAACAAGTACATGAATTTATTCTCGGCGACCCGGGACGTGTAGACGACCATGGGTTCCACATGCGCGTGCTCTCCTAACTCGTGTGATGCGAGGTTCTTGATCTGGCTATTGTTGGGTCATGGCCCATATTCATGTGTTGATGGCTGCTCATAGTGAATGCGATCAGGATCCATGAATGCCTCAAGATCTGCATTGCTTGTTGTACCGCTTTTGTATAGACGTGTTCCCATGTTCTCAAAGCTTGGTCGCTATGGTGGGGGTTAGATTCCATTTGGGGACGATAGCATTCGTCATCTGTATATTTGGATTCTGAATGAGTGAGATAAAAAGGAAATTGGGTATTTGGAGACTCGTACCCATATGAATGGTGGGGGTTGGTACGGTGATGGTTGGTGGTATGTTTGGTTGGTTGGGGAATATTCCTGTCTAGGCTGAGGTGAGATGTTGATGGGCCCATATAAGGGGGTTGGACATATGCTATTTGTTCGGTGTATTGTACTTGGGTGTGTGGCATATGTGAGTATTGGAATTGTGAAGTGGGCATTTGGTTGGGTTGGTAATTAGGTTAAGGTTGGGGTTGGGTTGGGATTGAGTGTTGGTGGACCTGTATCGTCGGGTTGGTTGGCGGGAGGTTGATGGATGTTGGGTCTGTTGTTGGTAGTGTTGTTGGGGTGGTTGATGGTATTGTTGGTGTGGTTGTTGTTGGGGTCGTTGTTGGTATTATTGGTGTGGTTGGTGTTGTTGTTGGTATTGTTATTGAGGTTGTTGTTGGCGGTAGTGTTGTCGCGGATGTTTTTGTGGCTCTGAAGGTTGTCCCCACTAGGTGCGAGGGTCGACCAAGTAGCGCGGGTGAGAAACATGCATTTCTGGATTTGTAACTGACCGGTACCAAGCAATGTATTGGCGAGAGTGTTGCATAATCTCGTCATCTTCGTAAATGAGAAATTGTAAGATATGGTCTGCTCGGTTTTTCCACATCCTACAGTACTCCCTGGCAAAATTTCTCCAATTATGATATCCCCATTGGGCATCGACCCTTCTAAGATGCCAAGGATCCAAACATATCGGATCGCGTGGTATATCTTAGAACATACCGAACTGCATCTTCACACGGTCATTGTGGTGCATTTCCACAATGTTAAACCGTATGATAGCAGTCTTCGCAGTCCAAACTTCTGCATCATCATCATTGGGTACATGGTCCAAACCCAAGTACGGCCTCCATGTAAACTGTTGTAAATAGTTGGAGTTAATTAAAATTACGTACATCAGTTGCACCAAGATGGTCTATTTGATTACGATAGAGGACAACATTGTGTCTCAGATTCTTTCCGTAATCCATGCCCGTTACACTATACCTAAATGAATTAACATTTAATACATTAGGATTTTATATAATATGAAAGATATAAATATTTTAATAATTAAGTAATGTAATTACTTTGTTGCGTATGGAAAATTGAACGGTAAGTCGTTGACGGGATTAAGTGATTGCATTCTCCACCAACCCTATGTTTTAAGTAAGAAAGTGCATCTATTAAAAGTTGATGTGTCTTTCTTACAGTTCTTACACAAGGAACTGTATAGTTGGGCTCGAACAACGGAACCCCAACTATATTTTCCTATCTTATCCACGTCGCCAAGTAAACTCAAGTACATAAAATTTACACTATTTCCTGTACTCTCGGGGAATAATAAACTCCCAAACATTAACATAATATAGTTTCTTGTTTTTATTATTTTTTCTTCCTCGGTGGAATTTTCGTCAAAACCAAGGGAATAATAATGCTCTCTAAGTGTGGATAAAAATATACCTTGGCCTCTTGCACTAGGAACTTCCACCATATCTCTACCCAACATCTCCTCTCATAGAGTATTTGCATGTTGGACCGGACCATTAACTGCCTTACCATTGATCGGAAGACCCATCAACATGTAAACGTCCTCTAGTGTGACGGTACATTCACCTACAGGCAGATGAAAGGTATGTGTCTCGGGTCTCCACCTTTCGCACAATGCAAGAATAAACTTTGAATCGATTGTGCAGTTGGAGATTTTAATAACATCCCCAAAACTGGCACGTACAAGATATGCAACGATTAATGGATCGGGAGCAACATAATGATGTGAGCGGCATCTAAATTTTTTTGTGTCCTAAATATAATGTGAAAATAAATTGTGTAAGAATGTATAGACCATATTAAAAAGATAATAAAATAAAGAATGTAAGAAAAAAATAAGAATATAACGAATAAAACTTACATAGGTTGCGATGTTTGCCCTTGTTACTCGGTGAGATTCTCCTAACGTCAAAAGACTCATGGTTGAAATTTTTACTGATGATATGAGAATGAGAATTGTATTAGAGGTAGAGATAGAGGGAAGAGTGGTGATGGAAAAAACACAAATGAGGAGCCATATTTATAGGCGATTCAGGGAACAGAGGAATAAATGACGTGGTTGCGGCCTTGCATGCATGCAGGCTACTTGTCATAGAGGAACCAAGTGGGATGACGCCTCCTCCCTATATATACATTAAGGCGCCATTCAAGATGACTTGCGACAGGCTAGGTGGCAGTTAGGGTCAACTAGGTGGCAGGTTGCATGCATGCAGACTAGAGTGGCAGCTAGGTGGCAGGCGTAATTATAACTAGGCCTGTAAAAAGAAAAATGGGATGGCACCTCCCCTTTAAAAATACACCTAGGAGCCATTCAACATGGCTTCTACATGTCATTTCGAAATTTGAATTTTGTCTCATATGTTCTCATATATTCATCTGCACCATCTATAAATATCCCACACAATCAAACATTTTCAGACACACAAACATCTCAAACACTCAAATTTCATACACTCGAACCCAGAAAAAATGTCATATGTACCACAATATATTATCATTGTACATTTCAATGGTAAGACGTACAACAGTGAGGTAGCAGGTTTTTTATTCAGAAACACCGAAAATATCCATTTTTCCTAAATAGCAATACGAATTTTTCGTATTTCAAAAAAAGACTCGAGACCAAACTTCGGCGAGGTCCGACGTCACACATTTTCTACCAACACCCTGTTTTTACTAGTGAGAACCAAGTAACATTTTACCAGGTAGCTGTTGAAGACGAAGGAGATCTGCAAAACATGTTTTGTAATCATGAATATTCTGGGTACGACTCGATTGAGTTGTACGTTGTGTTCCAGGACACAGAGAGGGTTAATCCTACAGAGGTGGAACAAGCTGAGGTGAATGTTGCTGACAAAGAAGAGGAAGCTGACGAGATACAGTTGAACAACATGGTAAATAAAGAATCAGAGGCCGATGAAGAACGCCAATTGCCTCCACATGAGATCTACACACCACCTCCGCACATGACCACCCTCAACATGTGCACAGATGACCCATCATCTGATATATTCTACAACCCTGAAGTGCAATCAGATGCAAATTTAAAAGTCAAAGACAAATTTCACTCAAAAGAAGATTGCGTGTGAGCAATAAAAAAGTTCCACATGATAAATAACTATGACTTTCATGTGGATCGAACAAATACAGAGAGATACATAATCATCTGTACCCATCCTGAGTGTAACTTCCATCTAACTGCATCGTATAGATTGTGGAGTGATTCCTGGGTGATAGGTTCTAAGACGGAACACACTTGTGTTAATTCAACACAATCACATGATCACCGCAAATTGAGTTATGATCTCATTTGTCAAGAAATCTTACCTCTTGTTAGCTACGATCCTTCATTGAAAGGCTTTGTATAGAAAGGCCTCACTACAACATACAACTATACCCCCTCGTATAGAAAGACCTGGTTAGCAAAAAACAAGGCTATTGAGTAAATCTACGGAAACTGGGAGGGTTCGTACAAAGAGTTACCTCGTTATATGAGTGAACTCCGAACGTATGCTCCTGGAACATGTTATGTTCTGGAGACGACGTCGACTCATGCCCAAGACGGTACCTATGTCAGTGGACATGGTATATTCAGTAGACTTTTCTAGGCTTTTCGACCTTGTATCACTGGGTTTGCATAGTGCAAACCTATCATACAAATAGACGGAACATGGTTGTACGAGAAATACAAGGGCACCCTCCTGATGGCCTTCGCATAGGATGACAACAATAACGTGTTCCTAATCGCCTATGTTCTTGTCGAGACAGAGACTGGAGCAACTTGGAGTTTCTTCCTAAAGAATCTTCGAACACATGTAGCTCCACAATATGATCTTTATCCGATTTCTGACAGACATGCCTCAATTGATAGTGCGTACAACAATCCCGCTAACGGTTGACACGACCCACCGTCTACACATGTTTATTGCGCAAGACATATCGTTCAAAATTTCATGCACGAGATCAAAGATAAGCGTCTTCAGAAAACAGTTATGAACGCAGCGTATGCACTAACACAACCTGATTTTACATATTATCGCAGCCAAATTAGAATGGAAAACCCAGATGCAGATGCGTGGGTTGTTAATCTGCAAGTGGAAAAGTGGACACAGTCATACGATAATGGAGTGTGTTGGGGCCACATGACAACAAATCTAGTCGAATAAATGAACGACGTCTTCAAAGGCATAAGAGCACTCCCAATAACTGCTTTGGTGAGTACAACATATCTTAGGATGGCCTCCTTGTTTGCAGAGAGAGGTGAAAAGTGGAACGCGGTGGTACAATCCGGATAAGTGTGGAGTGAAAGCTTCCTGAGATTTATTAAGGCCAAAAGCGCCAAAGCTAGCACTCATCTTGTTACAAGATTCGACCGACATAACCATAACTTCATTGTCAAAGAGACAATCGACCACAACGAGGGTTTGCCTAGACAAGAGTACAGGGTTAAACTACCATCTCGTTATTGCGATTGTGGAAAGTTTCAGGCCTTTCGAATTCCCTAGTCTCATGTCATTGCAGCGTGTGCACATGTTCATCAAGATGCACTAGTACTTCTTTCTCCAATTTACAAGTCTGAGACCTTACTCAACATATTCAACAATGCCTTCGAACCAGTAGCAAAACCAGATTATTGGCCTGCCTACGAAGGGGAAGTAGTTTGGCATAACAGTCAAATGCGGAGAAATAAAAAGGGTCAGCCCAAGAGCAAACATATAACAACTGAAATGGACGACGTTGACAAACTAGAAAGAAAGTGTGGTCTATGTCGTCAACCCGGACACAATCGAAAAAATTGTCCCCAACGTGCTACAAGCTCAACATCCTGAAATTTGTATTTAATTTATCTACACTTCTACTATCTAGCATTTAAAGGAAAGACCCACCACCTTTCCGAATTCTCCCTTCACCTTTTTGAATTTTACATGCTAATAAGGGTGATTTTGTTAATTCATAAACTAACATTTTATTCACTCCTTCCGCAATCAAATGTTGCAACTTCTGACTCCTCTTCAGAAGTTGCCTCTTCAGAAGTTGCAACTTCTGACTCCTCTTCAGAAGTTGCAATTTTTGACTCCTCTTCATTATTCATTTTTTTCAAATATTTAAATTAAATTAAAATTATTATTATTCATTTTATAATTAAGTAACTCATTTCAAATGTACATGTATATCAAACCTTAATCTTTCCATTAATAGCATTTCTTACAAACACCAATACGCAGACAACAAAATAAAAAAATACACGATTAAAACAACAACATGGAAATGACGCATCAACAACACAAAAAATTATTTAAGACACTTCAACCGTCAAAACAATTTCATCGGAACCATACATCATCACAATAACATCGACGTCTGTTTTGACTTCCTCCAACCAAATTCGAGGTTGTCCAGTTGCGAAGTTCATGGTTGTTGTCTTCCTCTGGATCCTTCTAATTTCTTCATCAACTGCTATTTCTCCCTCTAACCAACGCATCAACTCTTTTTTCAGTTTGGTCATGGTAAATATGTGCCAAAATTTCATTTTCATTGGAGGTTTGGAGACCGAGAAAACAATGTACCCATCTCTGGTATGGATGTATGGAGATGTCATGATAGAAAACTAAGAGAGAATAAGAGAGAATATGGGATGAAAAGTTGAAAAAATGTGAAAAATGAAGGAGACATGAGTGTTTATTTATAAAAAACACAAATACACGTAGGAGCCATCTGAAATGGCTCCTACATGTAAACAACAATGATGAGGCGCCATCTGGGATAAATTTTTCATGAGGAGGAGCCACATGGGGTGGCGCCTATGTGCATTATTTTAATGCGGAAGCCATCTCAGATGACTCCTATGTGTTATTTAGTCCTGAATGTTGGCTATTTACGTAAATTTTTTCAAAAGTTGATTATTTGTATTTTTTTTTTAATAATTGGTTATTTCAAAAAAAAATTCCTAATTGATCCCTTTCTTCAAAATCCAAAACTGTTTTGATAATTTTGTTATTGAACCAAAAAGAGATACCCCGAGGAGCGTACGGTACTGCAGCCTTTAATTTCATATCTCATCGAGTAATCACTATTCAACAGTTTTTTGTTTTTTGAAAGTTGAAAAATATATACTGAATGCACCACTATTTACTACTTGGTCCGTGCATTCTATAACCTATTCAAAAGCCCATAAAAGACACAATACGTTTGTTAATTTCTCATCGAAAGTTTTCCTTGTTTAGACCTTTTAGTATTCAACAGAAGAAAAAAGTGAAAGCCTAAAATGTATTGGAATACTGAAAGCACAACACCCTTGGTTCCTCCTCCAGAGTCTTCTTTAAGCATCTTATACAACTATAACCCCTACACTTATTCAGGTAAAGAAAATATTAGTCCTCAACTATATATTATAGAAATCATGAGATATTAGTGATGTGATGAAAATTAAAATAGAAATATATATGGTAGGTGTGCAGAGAAGTGAAGTAATAAAATAGATTAAATATACTTCTTAAAGTCATTATTTGTCCATGTAGGATTACTAGGAATGGAAGTGAGTGAAGGACATTGGGTGAGAGTGAGACCCAGCAAGGGTTTCTTCCTGTATTTGATTATGAGATGAATATGTTTAATAATGGAAATGATAACGGAGTGAAGAAGAAGACGAAGAACAAGAAGATAAAATTAACAAGTAACCAAGTTGAATCATTGGAGAAGAGTTTTCAAGAAGAAATAAAGTTAGAGCCTGATAGGAAGATGAAGCTTTCCGCTGAGTTAGGGCTTCAACCTCACCAAGTTGCTGTTTGGTTTCAAAATAGGCGTACTAAGTGGAAGACTAAGCAGCTTCAACATTCCTATGATGTTCTTAAACAGTCATATGAAGCTCTTAAGCAAGAAAATCAGATGCTTAAAGAAGAGGTAGTTAAACTACTTTTTCACACGTGTCTTATGATTGTATTTAATTGTTATCTTGCTTATAACTTTTCACACGAATTGGCTGCTGTTTCCTCAGCAGGTTATGAAGTTGAAGAAAAAGCTAAAAGAGAAAGGTGATTTCAGGACACAAACATTTGTTGAAGAAAGAGTAGAAAGCCCATTAGAAGGGTTTAGTTGGAGAGAGATTGTAGGAGATGATCCATATCCATTCTCCAACAATCAACAAGGAACAACAAGTAGCATTCAACCAGGTGCAGAGGGATACGATTACAGTTCATTCATTGTTGAAGATTTTGACTCAGTTTCAATGCTACATGACTGGCCTTAGCTACCATATCTTCTGTAATCTACAGTAAAATTATTAAAGTACTCTCTATGAGTATTGACTAATCATTTAATTTTAGTGCAATAGCAGTTAGTAGTTATTGAGTCATAATGCACTACTATGAAACTTTCAAAACTATTGTGTTAGAAGGTTTTGGATGGTTTAAATACATTTATCAATTATTATGTCAATGATGTTTTTTGATATGGTATTATTTGAATAAGATTTTCTGGACACATATTTTAAGCAACGTACAAAATATAAATAGTGTTGTGTGTCTACATTTTGAGAAAAGAGACAAAAATATTTTAAAAGCCATTCACAAGGGTCACGCATCAAAATCCAATAATAAGCCCTACGAGAAAATGTATGAGGAACAACAACGTTATTACTCAAACAAAAAGCGATTAATTTCAATAACATGCTAGCTTTTGATTGTTAGATCTAATCTTAAGTGATCTGCCTGACATATCGAATTAAGCTGAAGCAATTCTAAACCCCATTCCATATATAAATTTCAGAGGACGCCAAGTTCGGGATTATCAATTATTCTTATACTCTAACTACTTCTCTTTCTCTCTTAGACTGAGTCGTTGGAGTGCTAACCTAACTAACCTCTCCGATTATGTTACATTAGAAGTACACTGAAATCGCATTTGAACTTTGTTTCACTATGTCATCAAATATTGTTGCTTCATATACAAAACAATGACACCATCTGTGAGAATATAATATTTGCATCGCGCAAAATTCTACAAGAAATTTGTGAGTACAACTTCGCTACAAAGTGTTTTGTATGATGTCAAAACCGGGAAAAGGTGGCACGTTTGTAAAGTATACAATATCTTTATGTCTTGTAGCACTCCTCTGCATTATAGGTCTTAGGAATCATTAAAGAACATTTTTAAATTGTAAAATGGATGGTATCTCTGTGTCTTGCGGCACGTTTCTGCATAATTTTCTATTGCATGTATCGACACATCCGTTTTCACGCCGACACATGCATCATACAGGTCGACACATACTGAAACATGTATGAAATAACATAAATTTCTATTTTATGTGTCGACACATCCGCATTTCAAGTCGAGACATTTACTATCCTTTTGAAGCATGTAGCTTCTGACTTGGACAGGTCGACACATGAGAGTTCTTCAGGTCAACACATAGAACCTAAACACAACGTATGTGTCAACACATAAGCATTGAGATCGACACATACATCTTGAATTGGTCAAATCTTCAAATTTTTTTATTTTGAATTTGTCTTTTTTTGCCCTAAATTTTCCAAAACTACAAATATTTATTCATGAATCATTCACAACTTGATGATACCATAAATTAGCGCACATTCGTTGTTATTCGTCAACCTTCCAATCTAGGCAAACACACTAAAAATACATTGTGATGACGTTCCATAGGGGTGCCATCTAGATGAAGATTTAGATTTTCTGATTGAGTTTGGGTTGAGATTTGTAGGGGTCTTCATCTGGAAAAATAATTGAGATTATTCCAACATCATTGGTTCATTTGGGGGTTTCGTGCAAGATCATCCGAGAAGGGATTATCCATGTGAACAACCTTGGAGTATTTGAAATCTTTGCAGGGAACCTTGGAGTGATTGAAATATTTTCAAGGAAACAACACGAATGGGGTGATATAATTGACGATCTTGTGTTAATAGATTGCAATCAGATTAACTCGAGTGAAATCCCTTCGAGTGTTGGAAATCTTTGCAAGGATTCTCGGAGTGTATGAAATCTTTGCAAAGGAATTAGCTTAAGCGGTGAATTAGGTTGCATCTATCAATTGGTTTGATCTTGTTTAAGATCAAAGAGAAGAAGAGATTACATCAACATTAATCGGAGAATTTGTATTGTTGTTCTAAACTCTTCTTCTATATTAAATAATTTTGCAAATTAAAATTATCGTAATTCCATTTAAATTAGACGCAGATGTTGTCATACCCCAATTTTTGACCTAAGATACCATCTAATATCACCACATATGCATCATTGCATCACTAAAACAATTTCAGAGCAAGTTAGATCGTGTGTGTGCTCCTTAAGCCAAATTAGGGTTTTGATGAAAATTTTCATCTGTTTAAGATATGATCAATTAGGGTTTGAGTCTCCACTCACCTCAAATGATCTATCTTCATCAATCATCAACATTTGATCTTCAAATTCCCATCATTTCCTCAAGATCTATCTTGAATCGACCAATTAGGGTTTTGATTGAGGATGGTGAATCATTGAATTTTTTATCAATGAATGACCTAATTGCTTGGAGATTGATCTTAAAATCATAAATGCAACATCTTGACCTAATTTCTTGGTTCAAAACATTCCAAATATCATGATTGATCATTAGAGAAATTCTGAATCATCTAATAAAAATTCAACTATTTAGAAAAGTCAAACTTTGACTTTTGGTCAACTTTTTCAAAACTAAATTTTTTCAATCATGAAATCATTTCAAATTATCCATCATGATCATAAAAAACTAAAATGTGTGAAAAAGTCAACAAAAAGTCAAGATTGAAAATTTTTCTAACCGAAAATTTATCAAGTGTTAAAAACATGATTTTTCATCACTTTCATGGCCATTTTTAACCTAGATCCATTTTGATTCAAGAAAAAATCAAAATATGAAAGTTGTAGATCTTGTTACAAGCTTTCCAAAATATCCAAGAACTTGGAAATTTTTTTGTGTGTATCTAGCGTTTTAAAACTGAAACATAATGGTCCGTAACCATGATTTTAGGTCATTTTTTCAAGTTTATAGGTCATTTTTTGCAAATTCTTTCTTCTAGAAGCCTTGTCACCAAAATATATAGGATTCGAGGGAGAAATATCTGATGATCTTGGATTAGAGGAGGATAAGATCACTTGATTGTTTTTAACCATGGTTAAAAAAGATGCCATGTGCATTTAATGCAAAATTTCCTTTCTTACCCCTTAAGTTACAAGTTGCAAACTCAATTAAACTTATCTTGCCTTGCCATTCAGAACTCTTGGCCTATAAATAGAGGTCCCTACTTCACTTCAAATCACACCAAAGCATCATAAACAATCTTTCCTTCTTTCTTTCTTGTTTTTCAAGTTTCCAAGTGAAAGAATTTGCAAAACTCCAAGCCTTGCAATTTTTAAGCAATCTTAGGCTTCAAACACTTTCCAAACATCATTAGAAAGTTGTTGGAATCCTCAAGCCATCCCAAAAAACCTTCAAACTCATAAATCATATCCAAGCTCCATAAAATTGCAAATTGAGCTTTAACATCCAAACTTCCATTTCACTCATGCAAGCTTCAATCTTTCACTCCAAACATCATCTATATACCTTATAGAAGTGATCCAAACAACTGGAACACATCTGTAACAGCTCGAACATCAAAATCGAATCACACTTCAAGTTGTGATAGTTGGACTTGGGTGGAACGATCTAGACCATTTCAATCCAAGGTAAGCACATCAACATCTTCAATAATCATCACCGAAGCTATAACAATCATCAAAACATCTCTGGAACACCTCCAACAAGGAATTCAATTTCAGGTTCAAGAGGTAAGTCACTTGAACTTTGAACTTTACGATTTATGCCTTCCAGTTTAAAAATTGCTTGGCCATCTTGTTTTTGCACTTTCACTGGTCATTAACCCTCAATCAATTGCGCAAATCATTATCCATACACGATTTCATGATCAATTATTAGAATTGGGGTTCATCTGGTTTTCTCAGAACTTAATCATCTTAGGTATAAAATAAATGAAATTAAACACCACCATCGTATTCCTGGGTTCAAAACGAGCAAGTTTGATCTTTACATCTTTTAATTTCATCAAGAATTGAGAGAGATAGGAATCAAAGAAGGATGGAGGTTGAAGAAGAACAATACGCGCGCTTTTCTGTTTTTTTTTTCAAATTCAAATAATTCATTTATAATATTATTAATTGAAGTGAAATAAATGCACGGATGTATAGCCACCCCAGTGGTAGAGCGCGCATTTCTCATGTCATGCCATGCCTAAAGGTCCAGGGTTCGAATCCCCCTAAGACCTTTTATTTTTCAAAACTTCACTTTTCTTCACTTTTTAACCATTTTAAACTGATTTTCACAAACGTTTCCCAAATATAATCAAATTAAAGCCTTGTTTTGACGAGCCACGCATGTGGCACAATGGTTAATCTTTTCACCTTTGAGATCAAGGTCATGAGTTCAAACCTCCTTAGGACCAAAATCAAATTTTTATCACTTGTTTTCTTCACATTTTCAACAAACTTCAGCATTTTCAAAAATCATTCAAAACTTCTCATTTTGAGATGATTTTTTGCACACTTGTAATTTAATTTACCTGTTTTATGATTATGTCAAAAAATACCAAAAAATAGTTTCTTTTGATATATTTTTATTAGGTTTAAAATAGACGCTTTTATGTATTTTACATACTTTTCAAAAATGTTTTCTTTCTGATTTTCAAACCTAATCTTTTTTTCAAAACATCTTGCGAATATCTTTCTTTTTTCAAAATGATTTCAAAACTTTAAAAACATTTTAAACTTAAAAAACTCTTTTCCAGATCGATTCAATTAATCTTTGAAAATACAAACCGAACTAGGTTTTTCTCTTGAAATTCTTTCAAACTCAAAATCAAATTGATCATGGGTCTCCCTCACGGTGTAAGTCCCAACCCTCTTATGTTCATATTTATTTCCTTGTACATGTCCACCCTTTTGTGTATGTATTCGATTCCTTGTACATATTCAATCATCCTTGCAAATATTCAAGTATAATTAGCTTTGTTCTGCTAATTTTATTCACTTGTTTATACACTGATTCTATTGGTATTAAGAGGAGCATTATTCCCAGTGGAATTTCCCTTAAACCAATGGGCCTCCCTTAATGTGTAAGTCTCATTCCTTTGTATATATCCAAGTATATTATCCTATCCACTCGTTTTAAACACTTGTTTATATTTTCACACATCATTTGTATATATTCAAGTTACACTTGCTTTAATTGCTTGTTTTATACACTTGTTTATATATTTCCTTCATAAACTCCTATGAATGCACACCACACACTTTGTCATATATACTTGTTCATATAATTGTTCATATACTTGTTCATATACATGTTCATTTATAACATAACAAATTGTATAACAATTAGGTTCCCCATAGCCTCCTCTTGGCCTTTGTACAAGATAACTCACTTGTTGAGTTAGCGTGCTCTTGGGCGTCATACAAAAGAAATCCCCTGTTGATTTAGCCTCCTCTCGGGCTTCGTACAAAAGAACTCCCTCATTGAGTTTAGCCTTCTCTAGGGCATCATACAATAAAGAGACCTGGAAATCTCTAACAACCTCCTATTGAGTTTCCAATACAAAGAATCACCTTCGCTAGGATAGAACCGTAAGAGTATGATTTCCTGGTGAAATCACTCTTGAATCCTAAAAGGATGGTTTCCCGGTGAAATTTCTCTTAAAATCAAGCCAGCCATACCCTATAGCTTTCTCTTGAGATTCATATAAGGACCCTCGATGTCCCTCGGAATGCCTCCTCTTGGGCTCACAATACAAGGACCCTCGATGACCCTCGTAATACTTCCTCTTGAGCTTACAATACAAGGACCCACAGGCTTCTTAAAAGCATCCCCCTATCAATCAATAATCAATTTATCCTAGATATTTAGACATGTATCATCTCTACGGAAGAGGTATCTCATCTATAACATCACATACAAATCAACACTTTTTCAAAACAACCACTTTTTCAAACAAAACATATTTTAATTGTAAGTGGTACCGCTTGTACACTAAAGAAAAACGCCTAATTCTTACAATGAAAGATTCAAAAAAATTTCAAACATCTTTATTAACTTGTAAGTTGTAACGCTTGTAAACTCAAGCAAAACACCTAATACTTACAATGAAAGATTTAATCAATCAACTTTTCAAAAATGTATGTGATGAAATAGATTAGATACATTTTTCATTAAGATGACATTTGTCTTTGTCTCTTAATAAAATCACCCTTTGCTTCAACTAACATAAGTGGGAACTATGATTTCTCTGATTCTCTCAACCTCCCTTTGAGCATACGTAGGCACAAGGTCTCATCCTTGGTGAGCATACTTCTTTTTCCCTCAAACCAAACAAACCTTAATTCCCTTAGATCCGAGCTACAGATGCTCTGATTCCCACTAGGGGATATGTATGTAGAGGATCCCAATGATCCTTGCGAGCATAATAATAACAAAACTTAGGATCCTCCCTAACATACCTTTCTTAAAATCCAAAGGAGAAACTTTCTCGAAATAGTGTAGCAAATAAAACACACAAACATAAAAAATATGCATAAAAAAGTTCCTATAGAAAACCATAGATATATAAGGTGCTAATACCTTTCCTTTATATAACCAACCCTCTTACCCTGGTCTCTCCCCAGTGCGTTGCATCTAGTTCACGCTAGTCGCACTGCATATCATATTTTAGGGTATTTCAGCTTTCCCCTTTTCCATATTCTTTTCTTGTTTGGAAACAATAAAGCTTCGTGCTCGCGGCATCTTTTAAAACAAAAAAAAATCAAAAGAGCAAATCGTTTTGAGCCTGAGATTCGAATTCCGATTCGATTCCCTCGTTCGTCACTTTTTACTGCGAACAGAAGTACCCACATGCGAGGACGACAATGGAAAACTGTGAAGACAAAGTCTTAATGTCCTTTACTTTTCCGCTTTTACATGCTTTGATTTTTCATCAATCTGTTTAACAACTATCATTTTTCTAGAAATTTAATAGTTAGGAATTTTCCTCTTTGAATTTGATTTTTAATTTTGTGTGGATATAGCTCGTAATCATTTTGATAATAAGTGGTTTTGTATATAAACTCCATACAAGGAAATATTCTTAAAATTCACTTGTAGGCAAAGTGTTTGGTAAAACAATCCAGTTAGTTCTTTAATTATTTAGCCTTGGAAATACTATTGCAAAGGGATCTTGTTCAAACAATAGATAAATGGCTTATTTTATTGAGCGAATTATTTGAACACTCTTTTGAAAATGGCTTACGAAACTAAGGGGAATTATAAGAGAGCCTCAATTTTCACGGGAGAAAATTATAGTTATTGGAAAACTTGTATGCAAATTCATGTCAACTTATATGACAAAGGTGTTTTGGAAGCCATTCAAAATGGTCCAATACCAATGACATATGATCTTTATGGAATTACTATGCCTAAGCCGAAAAATCTATGCGATAAGAATAAAAAGTGGTCTTACGGTTGGAAAGCTATGAACAACATCATATTCGCACCTGGTGTTGATGAGTTCAATCACATTTCTCATTATCAAACTGTTATGGCTATGTGGGAAACTCTACAAGTTACCTACGAGGGAACCAATGAGGTCAAATAAATTAGAATTAATACACTCAATCAAGAGTTTGAACTCTTTCGTATGAAACATGGCGAAACCATTGCGGAAATACAAAAGAGATTCTATCATCTTATTAACCTTTTGAAGTTACTAGGTAATCCCATTTCCAATGTTATTGCTACTGATAAAGTTTTGAGACATGTTACTACGAATTGATAACCTATGGTCACCGCGATCAAGGAGGCTAACAATCTTGAGAAACTTGATCTTACTGCTCTTTTTGATAAGCTTAAAGAACGCGAACAAGAACTCAATTGCTTAGAAAAACATGAAAATAAACTTGAGAAGCAGAAGAAGAAGAAGAATAAGAACAACCACAAGGAGGAAGTAATGAAGTCTAAATCTCTTAAGGCTTCTAGTTCTAAGTCCTCAAAGGATGTGCTAATTAAGGATAATGAATCTAGTAATGAAGAAAATTTGGATGATGAAGAAATGAGATTATTTATGAGGAATTATAATGGATACATTATGAAGAATGGTGTCAAACATTCTGACAATAATCTTGTCAATTTTATAAGACAATCATTTTCCCTTAGAGATCAAAAAACAAAAGGGACAAAGAAAAAGTTATTTTTTATGAATGTGGAAAGCCCAATCACTATAAACCAAAACAACTCTAGACAATCATTTGTTGCTTGGGATAGTGATAGTGTGGCCTCAAGCAATGAAAGCTCAAGTGGAAGTGGCAATGAGGCAAATTGTTTCATGGAAAATCATCGTCAAGGCAAGAAAAATGATGTAAGTCTTAAAGGCTCTAACATTTCCAACTTATCTTATAATGAATTAAAAAGGGAATTTGAAAATCTACAAATAGAGTCTTTGTTGCTAGTTGTTGTACCCCAATTTTCCCCCTAAGATTCATTCGTACTTCATACCATTGCATTACACAAAGATCAAATGGTCTCTCTCTCTCTCTCTCTCTCTCTCTCTCTCTCTTATCTTTGGGTTTACCTTTGAGAGATCACCAAGCACCATTGAATGTATATGATGATCGATGTTTGACTAACAATAATGTGCGTATACTTTACTCTTCAAATGTTGCAGGTGAATGTTGCTCAAATTTTTCTTGTTCAAGGAATCAATAGGTTCATGTGTTTATTTCCATGCCTTCTCTCCTTAATCCCCAAGACTTTTGAACATATTGTCTCCCATTGAAGATTTATCTTGTCATCATCTATGGTCTCCCATCTCGAGTATATGCTTCATGTTCGAAAGAGATCATCAAATTCAAAGAATTCACCATTCTATGGCCATCTACTTTGAATTAGGGTTTTAGACTTCTGAGGACCATATCTTGGTGTTTGTGTGAAGTTTGTGAATGATTTCAAAGTCATTTTATTCTTAATAGGACTTATAATTTGAATATGTTTGGATCCAAGGAGTTTGATTGATGATAATATTGTTTTAGAGGTCTATGATTTCCCACTCTCTATATTGATGCTTCATTTATCTTGTATGACTTAAAAGGATGATAACTTGGTCATTCCTTGTCTCCTTGAACTCATTATTATTTCAAAATTAACTTAAGGATGTATAATACAACTTAGTTTACTTGTTAGGAAAAGAAAATGATTGGAAATTTGCCTATGAGGTCAAAAGATTACAAGTCTTTGATGAATTTCTCAACTGTTGGTCAATCAACTTCATAAGATCATATCTTGATCATCATTTATCACCTTGAGGTCATTATTTTTTCACAACAATCTTGAGTATGAGAACTTTATATCCATATAAATTTTAAAGTGTTTGAAAGTTACTTGAAGAAATCAAAAGATTATAGGTCATTTCATGAAATTTCATCAACTTCACAAGGCCATAACTTTCTCAATTTTTGGCATTTTTTAGTGATTCTTTGTGCAAAATGTTCCTTGAGAGGTCTACTTAATATCATCTTTGAAGATCAAGAGAAAATTTTAAATGGAAAATCATTTTTGAAAAGAAAAGATTATACGTCATTGTTAAGAAAGTTGGCATGCTTGACTAAGGCCTGGCCTGAAAATTCAGTGTTTTTTGATTGTTCAATCATCTTCCACCTTCAGGTCACGAAACGCCTCAGGTTCAAGAAGATTGAACAAAGGCTGTTGTTGTACCACAAAATTTGCCCTCCCATTTTGAAGGTCAATTAGCTCAAGATACCTCCTCATGCCCAAGAACTACTTAAGATAGATCAAGATAAACCCTTTCCTAATCAATGGATCTCCAATTAGGGTTTTATTTTCATCAAGGTAAAAATGGTGTATAATGCTTCAAGTGGACTTCACACTTCCACATATGTCTAAAAGTATCCACATGGAAACTTTTAAGCCTCATAGCACAAATTTGCTCAATCAATTACTCAGGTAGTTGAAAATCAGTTGTATTTGACAAAAGTCAACTATGGTCAACATACAGTCAAACCTCATCATTTTTTGTCAACATGAATATTTTGAAGTAACATTCATCATTTGATCAGTTGTTGATCATGAGTCATCAAGAAAACTCAAGAGTTGATCAAAAGTCAAAAGCTGCTAAATTAGGGTTTCTTAAGGAAAAGTCAACTGAACTTTGACCAAGCATAACTTTCACATACTTCATCATAAATTCCTCAACCAAATATCATTTTGAAGGAAATTACATTCTCTACAACTTTGTCTCTAATAGGTTTTTCCCAAAAAATGCTTCATTTGAGAAATATGAGAGAAGACATTATAGGTTCTTTCAAAAGTCAACAAAAAGTCACCATTTCTCAAAGAAGTGTACATGAACATGGAAGTCCAAAATCATCTCTAAATGTTGAGGATTGAGCAACATATGATTGGTGCAAGTTTGGAAACTTTGAATAAGTGCATAAAATTAATAATGAGAAAAACTTCTAATTTGGCCCAATGGTCCTAACTTTTGAGTTTCAAACATGTTCATAACCATAAATAGGACGTCTAAATCCATGATCACATTTTTTTGATTTTTATTTATATTTGTTTGGATTTTCATTCAATTTAAAAACTAAATAAATCAAATAAAATACAAAAATAGTGAAGTAACTCGTGGGGCCTTGTTTGCATCACATGGATGCCCAACAGATTAGTCTTGAAAGCCAAGAAACCGAGCAAGAGTGATTGAGACATGATTGAAGCTCAAAATAGCAAGATTTGATTATGATTCCAAATCAAATATTTTTCATTCAAAGCCATGGATTTTCTTCAATTTTTTTCCTCTAATTCGTTCTCTTATACATACATAACAATATCACACGCTCAAGGAACACAATAACTACCTCAAGAACCATCACATAATTCACAAAATCTAGAAAAACAAAGCAAGGTCGAAACCCTGTTTGTAGGAAAATTTAAGGAGTTTTGAGGATCAAACCAGCCTTATCATCCCTCTCTGAAGCAAAATCGATCATCACCAACATCCCAAACCTCCTTAATCGACCCAATCAAGTACCACGGTTTGCTATCCTTTTTTATTTTTGATTACAAAGATATACGCATCATAAACAGATTTTAATAATATATTTGTGTTTGTATGAATGTATAGAATATTTATGGATGGTTTGATTTGAGTTTAAGTGTAGGTATAGAGAAACACCACTGTTAGGGTTCCGGCTTCACGAATTGGGGAACCTTAGTTAGAGGAAAAATTGGCCAAAACTAAGGGCACCGTTGAACTTATAGAGAAATTTCCAATCGATCTATGTCTCTGGGTTGGATTTTTAATTCATATTTTGAGTTTTAATGTTGTTGGGATTTAGTGACGCAATAACGTTGTTAGTATAGGCTTAGTGATGGAAAAGTCGTGGGTAATTTCCCAGAAAATTCAAATTGGGGACGATGAATAAGGGTTGGCGCGTTTTTTGTTTTAAAATTTTCTTAATATTTAATTGCAAATATATATTTACGTTTATGGTTAAATACACGGATGTATTACCACCCCAGTGGTCAAGAGCGCGTACTTAGTTCTTTCACCCCTCAAGGCGTGGGTTTGATCCCTGCCTTTTGACTTTTTTTAAAATATTGTATGGATTCTACATAGGTTACACTTACATATTTTCAAGATCACTTTGATAATGTCACAAGCACGTGGCCTGGTGGTAGAGTTTTGGACTGGTGACTTTAAAGACCTGAGTTCAACACCCAACAAGGCCAAACTATTATTTTAACCATTTGTTTTCTTTATATTTTCTATTTCCTTTCAATTTATTTTCTAATTTAATTTCTTTACACAAATTATTTTCACTCATTTAAAAAATCCTAAAAATATTTTCTTTTTAGTTTTAGGTTAATAAAATATTTATTTAATTTTTGATATAAAAATTATTTATTTTAATTAGGTTTAAAAAATATTTTCATAATTAACTTTTAATTAGTTTTTCCTATTTCAAAATCAATTCCAAAAATACCAAAAAATATTTTCTTTTAATATTTAGGGCTTAAATATTTTCTTATTTATTAAAATATTTTTCTCTTTATTACTTATACTTTTTTATTATTTATTTAAATTCCAGAAGTTGATGTAAGGTCGCACGGTTGTTTTTGTAATAGCGTAGATTTACTTTCCTCGCACTTTTTTCCTTATTATGTAACTGCTCTTGGGATGCAATAGTCTAGGTTTCATTTCCACTTTTACTTTTTTGCATCTTATTATGTATCTTCCCCAAAGCTATGTAATAGCGTAGGGACTATTACTTTCTGCACTTTTATTTTCTGTATATATTAACTGCTAGATGTATGTTAATAGGATTGCATGGAAAGATCTAAAATCAGCGCTAGATAACCCTAATCAAGATAAATATCTGAATTGAATCAATTTCACACTTTCACCCTTAGGGTAACCTCTCTTTGTTGCCTTCGGAAATAATGGTCATGTCCCTCGAACGTAGGGATACCCTTATCAAAGTTTCCTATGAATAAAATCATCATAGTACCTTCGATATAAAGATCATAGTCCCTCGATGACCCTTGATGTTGCCTACGAATATATGATCTTGTCCCTTAGTTGTTGCCTACGGATGAATGATGATAGTCCCTACGAATTTGCTAAGGTATCCTTACAATGTTTCCTTTAATGACCACTCGATGACCCTACGCATGTTCATTCACATCTAATGGATAGGGCTACCTACTACCTAATGGTATGGATAACACTATCCCTAAAGGAGAAGAAAAATGACAAGAACGACGTTTGAGTGGGTAAATAGCTCTTAATTGTTTGCTCAAAGCAAATACTTTCTACACCTCACATTTTTTCAAACAAATATTTTCAAACACTTCGTATACATTCTTGAGGACTGATACAAGAATCGATACAAAGTCAAAGTCAAAATATTTTTCAAACAAATCACACACACACACGAAAAGAAATTTTTCAAAAGTGAGCTAAGAAATTTAGAACTACGGATGAAAAAGGTGCTAACACCTTCCCTTTTCATAACTTACCCCCTGAACCCAAAATCTATCAAAGGTCTTTCCTATTCATTTCAGCTTTCCTTAATGTATAAAAAAAATCGATGGTGACTCTTGCTAACCACAACATTTGCGATAAAATGCAAAACAACTAATTCAGTTCTCCCACTGTGTTACAAAACAGGCAACTCTATTGGGGAGAATACCTAAAGAGGGGTTACCTTAGGGTTCTTAGATCACTTTTACTTGCTTTCATTGTTTTACTTGTTTGATTTACCTTTGAGGGTTTTGCTATGATATTATTTCTTGTAAGGATCCTACACCCGGATCCAGGTTTTCTTAGGTAAGTAGCAATAGATCATCGCAATTGTCCGGTGTTGACCGACACGGCTAAAATGATGGCTACGGTTTGTATGACACTTTCGATGTCCCGATGTTCCTCAATTCCAGATGAGGAAACTTTTGGCGTCTGTGTGGTGTCATCAACACTAACAAAACTTTTAGAACCTTAATTGAACCATGTAAGCCATTATAAAGTAGTGAGATAGTCGGCATTGGTGCAAGCTGAAGTTGGTTAATATTCGATGCTACGCTCATTGAGAGTCGACTTTCGGAAAGTTTTGGTCGGCCATTTGGGTGCCGCACTAAAATAAAGCTTGCAAGAAAGATCTGTGATATGAGATTCCTAGAACCAAGTTACTATTGTAGGACAGGTTGAACCAACTTAACTTTTGTAAAGGTTACGCACCTATAGACCTCATACAAGCCTTTAAACCTAGGGCTATTGCGTGATTTGTTTGTGTTTGCTATTTACTTAAGCATGACATGATGGCATTATGACATCATACCATCATAACATTTCACTAACCATTTAAAGGACCTAGGGATTTATCTTTGCTCTTTGTTGTAGGGTTATGGATTCCGCTCTCATGAAAACTATCTGAATCAACTTTGTGGGGATACCTTCTCAACATAAGGAGTTAGTCTCAAAAGTTCCTGACCACGCTCAGTTCATCAAGAAGCATGGTCATCTACTTGAATTGGTTATCTCCGGTTTTGAAGAAGATATGATGAGCATCGTATTCCAGTTCTTTGATCCATAATATCACTGCTTTACCTTCCCAGACTATCAGTTGATACCTACAATGTAAGAATTCTCTAAGCTACTTGGGATACCCATTCTTGATCAGATACCTTTCACAGGTCTAGAAAAAAGTTCCAAGGCCTGAAGACATTGTAGTAGCGTTACACCTAAAGCGGCCAAACATTGACGCTAATTGGGAAACAAGAAGTGGAGTCAAGGGTTTGCTTGCTAAATTTCTAATAAAGAAGGCTCGAGAATTATTAAAAGCTATGAGTCTTCATGCTTTCGGAGATGTTATGGCTTTATTAATCTATGGCTTGGTGTTATTCCCTAAACCGAAGCAATTCATAGATGTGAATTCCATTAAGATATTTCTCACTTGTAATCTTGTGCCAACTTTGCTCAGAGATATTCTACATTATCTTCACACTCGTACTATGAAGAGACAAGGGAATCTCATGTGTTGCATACCATTATTATTTAGGTGGTCTATTTTTCTCCTTCCCCGATCAGTAATGAAGAATAAATAAGGCTCGAGGTGATCTAAAAGGTTGATGTCACTCTCTCATTTGGATATTCGTTGGTGTCTATACCCTCAAGAAAACCTCACTTTCATTGAGCATTGTGGGGAATTCCTTAATGTGTCGCTCCTTGGTATAAGGTGAGGTATCACTTACAACCCTTGTCTAGCGCTACGTCAGTTTGGTTATGCTCGAAGAAATGGTCCTCATGATATGCTTATCCAAGACATCATATTTGACTACGACAATGATCTCCAAGGTTATCGTCGAAGATTTGTGCATGTTTGGGGCATGGTGAAGAAGACTGATACCGAGACTTTGGGGCATAAAAATTTCATTCCTTCGGAACCTTACCTCATATGGGTGCGGGCTCGTGATCAAAGTCTTATGATGCCATATACTACTATCCTACCAATAATTGTGAAACTTGTTGCTGAAGGCGGTGAGTCTTATACCATTCTCCATCCAGATATGCTCACTAATTTTGATAAATTGAAGAAATCTTAGATTCAACTTAAAGAAGAAATGGAAACATTTGAAGCTCAGTGCTATGCAAGCAAGAAAAAGTGTTGGAACTGACGAAGCTAATCCACGAGGAATAGATTCTTAACGCCTACGTCAACACAAAGAGAAAGCTTCCATGGGAGACCTAAGCATTAGGAGTTTTATTTCGTATTTAAAATTTATTTTGTATCATCTTTTGTTATGATTAACTAATACAAAGTTTCTTCCTTCCGTTTACCAAATTTAAATCTCCTAAGGTCCTTGAAAACAATTGTATATGCATTTGCACATCATATCATTTCATAACAGGTACTCCAAAGATGGGCTTTCTCATCCCCTCACTGTTTATTTCAACAGAAAAAAATGGCTCTCGAACAGACTGTCAAGGATCTCCAAGCCTAGAATTCTCAATTCCAAGAGATGTTCATCAATCTGGCCAAATGGCAGGAAGATCTGAAAGAGCTCCTAACCAAGAAAGAGAAGAAGAAATCAAGGAAAGTATCTAGTGTTCTTAACATGGGAAGAAGATTCAGAGGCCCGGTCAAGGTAGTCTGAGAACTCAAGTTTCCCGAAAATGTTGGAAGTGTTAAAGTTGATGAAGAAAGCCAAAATGAGTCTGAGGAGGAAGAAGAAGAAGAAGAGGACTATATGGATGAGCAATATCCTCCTGGTAATGAGAATTATAAGCAACTTGAAGATCGTTTGAATGCTGCTATGGAGAATCTGAAGATGTCAGAACTAAATGTTGAAAATTGAAGTCTGGTTCCAAGAGTGGTGATTCCTCGCAAGTTCAAAGTTCTGGCCTTTGCAAAATATGATGGTATTTCTTTCCCGAAGCTTCATCTGAAGTCATATGTTCAGAAGATCCATCCACACACTAATGACAGGAAATTATGGATGCATTTCTTTCAAGAGAGTTTGTCTGAAGCACAGTTGGAGTGGTATTATTAGCTGGAAAATACCTATATTCATGTATAGAATGATCTGGAAGACACTTTCTACAAGCAGTACCGGTACAACACTAAATTGGCACCAACTTATATGCAGTTACATAGTATGCCTATGAGCCGTGATGAGAAGTTCAAAGAGTATGCCCAAAAGTGGAGAGATCTAGTCGGAAGAGTTCAACTTCCCTTGTCTAATAGGGAATTGGTCGACATGTTCATGGGAACGTTGACAGGTCCATTCTAGAATCATTTGATTGAGAATTTTTCAGCTGGGTTTACCAATTTGATATGACGGAAGAACGTATTGAAGCTGGAATCAAGAGTGGGAAGATTCAAGTCGAGGGTGTCTTCGAGAGCTGTAAAGAATTCGTTTGGTGGGAAGAAAGAAGTCAATGATGTGTATGGCCAGAAGGGTCGTGAAAAAGGTGATCACCATCAATCCTTGGGGGCAGTTCTTATCTCCAAACCTGCGCCAGTGCAACCTCAACAAAACAATACGCGTAGACAAAATGCGCCAAGAAGACAGTTCACCAAAATAAATATGCCATTGGCTCAAGCGTTGCAGCATATGTTAAAGGCGAAGCTGATTACTTTAAGGGACCCTCCTCTATATGTTAATACATTGTAACACGGTGGAAGAACTGACTTGTTTGTTTTGCGTTATATCGCAAATATTGCGGATAACAAGAGTCCCCACTGGCTTTTCTTTTATCCAATAAAGGGAAGGTGAAAAGAACAAGAAAAGAACTTCGTTAGATTCTGAGTACGGGGCGCAATTATGAAAAGGGAAGGTCTTAACACCCTATCCATGCGCAGTTATCTACGGGCTTTTAGTTGCTTATCTCACTTTTGAAAAATTTCTTTCTATGTTTGTGTATTTTGAAAAGTATTTTGAACAGACATTTCACTTTGACTTCGTAATAATTCTCGTTGGAATGTATACGAAGTGTTCGGAAATGTTTGTTTGGAAAATGTTTAACTTTCTAATGATTCTCGCTAGAATGTATACAATGTGTTTGAAAAGTATTTGAAAAGTGTGAGGTGTGAAAATCATTTTGATTGAAGCAAGCAATAGAGTCTTATTTACCTACTCAGAATGGTTGTTTCCATGTTATTTTTCCTTCTCCTATAGAATAAGATTGTCCATACCATTAGTTGGCAGGTAACTTTATTCGTTGGATGTGAAGGGACAACCGAAGGGTCATCGTATGGTCATAGAAGGCAACATGTAAGGATACCTTAGCAATTTCGTAGGGACAATCATCACTTATTCGTAGGCAACATCCGAGGGGCGAGATTATATATTCGTAAGAAATATCAAGGGTCGTCGAGGGACTATGATCTCTATGATGAATGAACTATGATGATGTTATTCATAAGCATCTTTTCTAAGGGTACCCCTACGTTCGAGGGACATGATCATTGTATTCCAAAGGCAAAAAGAGAGGATACCCTAAGGGGGTGCAAGTGTGAAAAGTGTATTGATTCAGATATTTAGTGTAGATTTAGAGTGATCTAGGATTGCTTTTAGTCTTTCCATACAAACCCTAGTTACTAGCAATTAGATATATATGTACAGGAAGTAAAGGTGCGGAAAGTAAAGTGCAGAAAGTAAATGTACTACGCTATTACATGGCTTTGGGGTAGATACATAATAGGAGGTGCTGAAAAGTAAAGTGTAGAAAGTAAATGTCCTACGCTATTACAAAAAAACTTTGCGACCTATACATCAATTTCTAGAATTTAAAGTGTGAAATAGTAAATAAATAATCAGAATAATAAGAAAAATGTTGGTGAAAATGTTTTGGAAATTAGTAAAAATGTTTAAGGTTAGTAGAAAACCTAATTTAAAAGAAAGAAAATATTTTTTGAAATTTTATGGATTGATTTTAGTGTAGAAAAATAGGTTAAATGTTAATTAACAATTAATTAGGAAAAATAATTGAAATCATGATAAAAATAAATTATTTTTATGTCAAAAATTAATTAAAAGTTTTATTAACCTAAATCTAAAAGAAAAATATTTGTTGTGATTTTTATGATAGTGAAAATAATTTGTGAAAAGAAATTAAAATAAGTTAGAAAATAAAAGAAATTGGAAAAAATAAGAAATAAACAAGTGGTAAAAAAGAATGTTTTGGCACCAACAAGGCTTGAACTTGTGACCTAGAGGTCATTGGTTCAAAATACTACCACTCAGCCACACGCCATTGGTGTTAGAAACATGCATCCAATTGATTGTATGTGATAACCTGCAAAAATCAGAAGTTATGAAAATAAATGGCAAAAGAAAGGCTCGAACCCATGACCCGAGTGATAAAGGAGACTAGCACGTGTATGGTTAACCATTGGGGTGGTGATACATCCATGTATTAAGTTACAAGGATTAATATATAATTAAATATTGATTAGAAAATTATAACCAAAACACAACCGCGCACATGGGACCCAGGTTTTTAAAATCGGCCAACCAGTACGAGCCACGCATGCGGTCAAAGGGTCTTCACCTGAGACGTCACCGAAGCTAGGGTTCCGGTCGTCTTCTCTGACCTATAACCACTTTAAAACCTACAAAAATGTATCAATTGAAACAAACTAAAAGCCCAAATAGATTGTGTCGACCCCTGTGAGCACAATGGTGGTGGCCGTTTGGCCTGAAAGTGTATGAAACATGAGGTTCGAAGCTTCACTGTTTTGAATCCCTAACAATGGCAATTAGTAATTTAGCCATGAAAAGCTTGTAACGATGGCCCAGACATGTTCTAATGAATTTGAAGAACACATTACTATTGTTAGTTTCAACCAAAACACGTTAAAAAAAATACTAATTCATGAAAAATATAAAATCGGAGGTTCATTGTATGCACGTTTGGCCATGGATAATGATCCATTCTTACCCTACTATACCTCAGGAGCACGAATCAGTGCTTGAAACTTTTGGAAAGTGGCTGGAATTTGAAACTCGAAGGTGCAAGTTTGTATGAAATTTTTGAGCACAAACCCTAGCTATTTGGCTGCATGAATCCATCATACTGGCTTCTGATCTTGTAGTATATAAAGTGAGGAGTGTATTAGTTCAAGCATTGAGTGGAAATATATTGCCTTGAATGGAAAGATATTTGATTGAAAATTTTATCAAATCTTTCCAAAATTGACTCAATCTTACCTTAATGCCTCTTGTACGAATTTGACAGCTTATGATGAGCTACCTTGGACCTCAAGTCATGTAAATACCAAGCCCAACTCATCTTCTCTTTTATCTTTATATTTTAATTAAATTTGAATTTTAACCATTAAATTCAAAAATATGTCAAATAAATAAAGGAATGGCGTTCCACTAAGTGTATAGGTCATGGATAATGTCAAGAAAAAGTTTGCATTACAAAAACTTAGGCCCATTTAGAAAAAACTTGAATTTGCTAAGTATTTCTCTTCATGCACCTCTTCAAAAATGTCAAACTTGCACAACTTGTATCTTGCTTAATTTTCAACATTTTGAAGTGTTCTTAGACTTTTTAGAAATCTCGGGATGTCCTCTAAACACTCGTTTTGGTTTCATATTCATTTAAGTTTCCATTTTCATGTACACTTCTTTGCAAAAAGATGACTTTTTGTTGACTTTTAGAAGTGTAACACCCCATTTCTACCCAACGTTTATTATAAAATCAGAGTGCGGAAATTTTAAACTAAAAACATGGGATGCCACATTTCAACATTAACAACACAAACAGATAAGATACATAACACTTTTTAATTCGGAGGATCTCATAACAACTTTTTATAACTTTCAAACAAAATACTTTTTATTACTACGCAACGGAATTCATAGTTATACAACTTCATATATTTTACTAATAACAACTAGAAACATCTTGTTCGACTTTCAACATACTTAACAACTTTTTATTTCACAACATCACTTAGGATTTCAACAAATTATACTAATAACAACAAGAGTCAACAATATAAACAACATAGACCAACGTCCCCCCGAGTGTTACGTATCAGAGCAAAGACACCGACTTGAACCGACATCAACTAATTCTTCCATTCCTGAATACCTGCACGTTACCAATATAAAGGTAACGGCCAACAAAATAGAAAGGGTGAGATATCGAATAATATAAGCGAAAGTACGATAATTGATATGTTTAGGTAAAGAGACATACAATAAATTCTACCGTAATCAACAACATACGATATCCACCAAACAACATAGAATCAACAACATATAATATCCACCAAACAACATAGAATCAACAACATATAATATCCACCAAACAACATAGAATCAACAACATATAATATCCACCAAACAACATAGAATCAACAACAACTTAAAATGCGACTCAATGCGACTCGACAAATGCAGATGCATGTGGATCCATTTGGAGCAAAACTCCCAACGTAAAAATATGTCAGGTTATCGAGGCATTCAACAAGGCATAAGCCTTCAACTTACAACGTGGTGCCAATCCAGGCCAACTTAATAATGCACATGATATGTATGCTACAACGACTACAACGTCAACAACAACTTAAAACAACCAGCAACGTAATCATGCATTAACTGCATCAACTTAATCAACACGATCAACTTCGACTTCAAAAACTATTAACAACGTCAACGACAATGCAACTTATAGTTAACATAATCAACTTCAACTTCAACAACGATTAGCAACATCAACAATAATATAATTTATAATTAACGCGATCAAATTCAACTTTAACAACAATTAACAACGTCTACAACAATGCAACTTATAATTAACATAATCAACTTCAACATCAACACGATACAATGGTAATTTTATTCAACAACTTTATTTTCATCTTTTATTACGTAATCCTACGGTTCTTAGATCAACTAATTCGTACATAAACAACACGTTCCGGCTGTATCGACAACCAAGCAACTAACACAAATTATGACGAAATAACACTGTTTTAATTAACTACCCGCATACCCGAACTTTCCCGTAAAGTTTCGTCCAGTTCTGATAAACTAAATTCTCCGCTTAACTCGACTGACAGTATTATTTTCTGCACTGTTTTCAGTTTTCTGCATCATACTAAATAGTTCTAATTATTCTACTAATTAATTATGATCGTATCATTAATAATTCTGCGTTATTATAGCTCACTTTACCAATAAGTTTACACTGCTGGTCACACCTTATGCTGCTATTTATTACTCTGTTTTTACTTCCCTACAACACTGTTATCAACTAAATAATTCCTGCTATTTAATTTAGCCACTACTAGTATTTTCCTGTGATTAAATGGATTAACATGCTACTTTAATTACACTGTCTGTTGTCATTTGTTACCTGCTAAATATTATCTTCTGGTATGGTTCTTGTCACTGCTAGGGATTTTTCTACTACTGCTAAGGGATTTCCTGCTACAACTAAATTCACTTCTTCCTAATTGTCATATTTTACTTATACTGGGACCATCAATTGTTATAACATTCTCTCCTAATCACATGCCAAGCATTACGTTTCTAAGCCAAAAGCCCCCAGACAGCAAAACAAGCAAAAACATGATCGAGGCCCCCATCCCCACACTGAGGCGGACGCCCCCAAAACCCAACACCAAGGAGACGGACGCCTCCTTTCCCCAGGACGGTCGTCTCTCTCCTCTTCCCCACTGGAGGCGGTCGCCTCCCTTCCTTTGTACTAGCAGGGACGGTCGCCTCCCTTCCTTTGTACTAGCAGGGACGGTCGCCTCCCTTAACCTTCATCATGCCAAAAATTCACCTTACTTCTCCGTCACATGTATCGGTTCGATAGAAATAATACAACATAATATCAGTTGCCAGCAACACAAATATCACACAAATCAACACAAGATAATATAGTCCATTCCAACACATAAAATTCATCACCGAAAATATGATTAACAATGTAATTACGCAGCCCTAAACCCCACATACGAACCATCCTACAATCGATTATAAAATCCGAACCCCACCCCTTACCTGTGGATTGACGGGAACTCGGAAATTCGATCGGAAAACGGAACTTTCGGACAGCAACGATCCCTCCTAGCACCCTTGTTTCCAACCTCTTCCTTTCTACTAATTTCAACCATCAAAGCCCCAACAAATTATTCTAATTTTATTATTATTACTAATAGTCAACTATTATTATTATTATTATTATTATTATTAATCTATCGGCTAATCAAAAATTAATCCAATTAACGCCTCTTATAATAATTCCCAACTTCGACTAATTTCAATAAATAATTTCTTATATAATTTAATTAAATAATTAATTAAATTTTCGGGCGTTACAAGAAGGACCTACAATGTCTTGATCCATAACTTTCAAATGAAGCATTTTTGGCCAAAGCTTGTGAGACATGAAGTTGTATAGAATTGAATTCTCTTCAAAATGAGATTTGGTGGAAAAATTTCAAATAATGTATGTGAAAGTTATGCCTTGTCAAAGTTCTGTTGACTTTTTGCCCAAAAGCCCTAATTTGGAAACTTTGACTTTTGATCAAATCTTGAGTTTTCTTGATGATTCATGACCAACCCTTGATCAAATGATGAATGTGACTTTAAAATCTTGATGTTGAACAAAAATGATGAAGTTTGACTGTATGTTGACCACAATTGACGTTTTGTCCAATACAACTAATTTTCAACCATCTAAGCAATTAATTGAGCAAACTTGAGCTTTGAGGCTTGAAACTTGACATGGTGATAACTTGAGACATATGAGGAGTTATTATTACCACTTGAGGAATTAGAACTCATCTTTAACTTGAGTGAATAAAAACCCTAGTTGTCGGTTGATTGCTTAGGAGAGGGTTCATCTGGTCAACCCTTGAGAAGTTCTTGAGTATAAAGATGTGGAGTGTCTTGAGAAATAGGAGGGAAAATTTTGAGGTATAACAGTTGTCGTTGTTCAATCTTCTTGTACCTGAAGGGTTAGATTGATATGCTTGCCTTTCGTGACCTGAAGGTAGAAGATGATTGAACACTCGAGTACACCTGAAAATTTGCACTCGCTAGTGTATGTAATGAGATCTTCAATTAATGATATGTTGGAATGGGCTTATAGATGCCATATGGAGAAGATGATGCTGGGGAATGAGCCGTACTTTAGACTCTATGTTCCTATTTGAGTGAGGCTACTTGTGTGCATTGATTTTTAACTAGATATGTAGCATTCTACAGGTGGAGAGATATCGACGTGTAGTCAGAGATGGGCTTAAAGATGCCATCTGGAGTAAGAGAGAGTCAGAATAAACCTTCGTCATGGTTGTATCTGAAATGATTATTCGTCAGGCTGTAGATAACTTTCCCGTCTTGTTTCAAGTATTAATATGCATCCTGCTGCCTATTGATAAACACGTCTGGTCGTTCAGATATTTTTCCCGTCTTGTTTCGGGTATTTATCCTTGACCTTCTATCGGGAAGATAACTTTCACCTGTTGCGGAAATTTAACTTGAAAGGATATGGTTAGTTCTATGCAGATTATGATGCATGTGAGTATATGATAATGCCCGTGAATGACATATCCACATGTTATGACTTTTATGAATAATGTATGAATGTATATGTTGTGGTATTCGAGTCTGGATATTGATGTTTTTGGGGAATGATAATCTTTGAGAGATACTTAGCTGAGGATGAACGTTGTAACACCCTTCTAAAATACCCCGCGATTATTATAATAAATTCAGAGTTAACATATATAAAAAGGGCATCACAATTGATCAAAATAAAATTCCATATAATGTCACGCTTTACTGAAGAACATAATTTAAATAATCATGAAAGTAACATGTTCTACACAGCGGAATTATTCTCAAAACTGGGACAATTCGAACCAAATAAATATCATAAGGTCAACGCCTTAGTTCACCAAAACAATTATCCAAAATAATCTTAAGTAAATCAACAGATTTTAATCATAACTCTAAACCAAACGTTCCCCAGTGTTACAAGACCAGAGCATGACACTGACACGCGAATAAAATAAAAGTATAGCTCTACGAGCCATCCTCACCAACTCCTAAGCTGCTAAAGCTTCAATCTGAAATCATAAAAGTAAGGGTGAGACTTCATCATAATTAAAATGCATTATAAATTCATCAAAACAACAGAATTTCACAAGTTATTAGTCCACCCTATTCAGCATAATCAGATTTATTTCACAATCCAAGCCATAACATACATCATACACCACAACAAGACTATAACACTGGAAAGCATCCTATCATGTTATAATCCACGCAAAATTCAATGCAAGACTCTATGCATGTGGTACCGACAATGAACTAAATTCACATATTGTTCCATTCCAACTCGGACACGGCAGTAACATCTATTCTATTCCAACTCTGACATAGATAAAACCTCACCGCCCATTCCAACTCAGAAACGGATATTGACAACTCACTAATTCCACACAATGGGAATTAGCTACCACCAATGTATATGCATGCACATCAACACCATGCAACATTCAACAACAATGCATGATATCAATGACCATCATGAACATACAACATCAACAACAACACATGATATCAACAACCATCATGAACGATTCATCAGAAATATAGCATGCAAGCATTTACTCTTCAACCAGTAATACCACTAATAACACATACATACCAGTACCAATGTACCTCCAATTCATCAGTACAACCATATTCTATTTCCATCCACTAATTACACTAAGTACAAATATCCACAAAATCGGAAAAACCAATACTTTCCAACAGAAAACCAATTAATTATCATTTTCTTCATTTCATAAAATAGATTATTTAATTTAAAGAATACTGTCCAAAACAAAGATTAAAACGGACTTACGGTTTGAAAGCTATGAATTTTTAAAGTTTGGTATTTTTCAAAAGTTATAGTGGTAACCGGTTCCTCCTGGGGAGAACCCGGTTCCCACTCTCATCAGTGAAAATGCTTCTGGAAAATGTACTGGGAACTCGGTTCCTCCCAACAGGTAACCGGTTTCCACGTTCAAAAATATGGTTTTTCTTGGAAAATACACTAGGAACCCGGTTCCTCCCACCAGGGAACCGGTTCCTCAGACTCAAAATTACCACGCTGTTGGAAATTATACCAGGAACTCGGTTCCTCTCACATGGGAACCGGTTCCTGCAACCTACAGTAGCAAAAAACTATGTTTTGACAGCAAGCTTCATTCTTAATTTCACCCACACATCCAAATACGAATCAATCACCAAATCATCATCAAAATCACCGAACAAACAGTGTTTCAAAGCATAAGGACATAATCCAACAACACTTAATATACCTATAACATGTGATTGACTCAATTTCATGCAATTCGACAATATTAGGGACAAATTCTATAAACCTAGGAAATCCTAAATTAGGATTTTTAACTACTCAATCAATCCTATCATTCCCAAAATCTATAAGGCATAATAACAAAGAGAAATCACCTCTTACCTTAGTCAATTGCTTGAATCCTTGAACTCCTAGTTCTTCTCTTTCTTCTGCCTCTTCTCACTTTCACGTATGATCAGTTTTCTCCAAAAGTTCCGCTCTTTCTCCTCTTATTATTCCTTTTTATTATTATTCTACAATAATAATAACCAAATAATAAGTTAGAAGCTTTTACTCCTCACACCAACAACCCAATTCCTTTTTATTTAATTAAATAATTCCAAAAATACTAATAATTCCATTTTAATTACATAAATAACTAAAATTCAAATTATTTAGTATTTGAAAATATTGGGGTGTTACAAACGTCTCGTGTATGAATCTTGATGGGGAATAATGTGATCTTGTATAACCTATTACTTCTCGGAGACTAAAATAATAAGTCGATTCATGATTAGTTACTGCTCGGGGACCAACGTAATAAGATTGACATTCACCGCACGTGGACTGAAGAGACGATGTGATGAATTGAGAGTGTAGATAATCACCACGTGGGGACTGATGTGATGACGTAGATGATCATTGGTCGGTCACTACTCAAGGACTGAGGTGATGATGTTGATAGGATCATTGCTCGGGGACTAACGTGAAAATGCAGATGATCACTTCTCGGGGACTAATGTGATGAGTTGAGGATAGATAATCATTGCGCAGGGCTGATGTGATGATGTTGTAGATGGTCACTGCGCGGGGACTGACTTGATGATGTTGACAGGATCACTGCTCGGAGACTAATGTGATGAATTTGATAAGATCACTACTTGAGGACTAATGTGATGAGTTCATACGATCACTTCTCGTGGACTAATGTGATGAGTTAAGGCGATCACTGCTCGGGGACTAACGTGATGAGTAGAGGTGTTGGACATTGTTGGAAGAAGATGATAGAGTAATAGTCTTGGTTGGGAAATCTGTCTTGTTGGGGGAGCGATGGCTTTGTGGGGATTGTAGAGATTATTCTTGTGGGAATATACCTTTGAAAGTGACTCTATGGGATGTACTGGTGACTTTGGTTGTCATCTCAATTCCTAGAATCTATAGTAATTGTTGTTTCTGTTTGCTTTTCGTATGTCTGTGAACAAATATTTATTGTCAGATGCATATAGTCATTCAAATGAATCATTGGACTTTATGCAAACAAAACAGATAAAAGTAAAAGTTTGGAATTGGAAAAGGAGTATTACATTAATTTTGAGAAGGGGCCTATAGACAGGCAGTTTGTATACACAGAGACAAATATCCTAGTAAGAGGAAATTGTCGGGAAAATTTAGAAAATAGTAAAAGCTATGTGGGAACAATCTCGTCGAGTTTCAACTCTGCTATTGCTCATATATTTTCGAGTATCTCATCTCCTTGGTTCCAGAAGAATGTGATTGAACTGATTTGCGCCATTTGAAGCTGGTAGAAGTGTAGTCTGTAAGTAGATGATCTTGTCAAGTGTTGTACCCTAAAATTTACCCTCTTCTTTCCTGTATTTCGGGCTTATAATTCGATTGCATAAACATATGTGTAGTCGCATGCATAGCATTGATCGTGGGGTTACCATCGTATCTCTTAGCTTGTAAGGTATTTTCTGATGATTTTTGACCGTAAGGTTTCGCTCATTATTATCTACAACTTTTGTTTGAAAGCCGGAAGAAGATTTTGTGAGGAAGGTCCCCAAAGAGGTTGATTTCTCCAGTGATTTAAACTGAATTTTAGTGTTGAACTGTGCATTCTTCCCACTAAAAGATTTATATCTCTCAGTTGGAAACTCGAAACTGAGCGGCACCAATTTCTAAAATTTCATATCGGAGTCCTCTACAACTTTCATTTGCAACTCGAGAGTTGATTCCTCACCAATCAATACCAGAATTGTATTCTTTGGGGTTGATTTTAAGTTGAATAGAGCAATTTTCATCTGATACGCGATGTTCGGAAAATCATACCTTGCTCAATTTTTATCGAAACAAGATGGGACTAGTGCCAAAAGTTCATAGGTTTTATTAGCTTCAATGGTCTCACAAATACTCCTTTGCATATTTCGATCAAAAGACCCTCGTTCGAGGCATTTCTTCCGAAGAGCGCATTAAAAATTCTGCATGTGTCAGTTGCCTAAAAACTGTGCAGAAACTTCAAAAATTCATATCTCTTTGATCGTTCATCCGGACACTTTTCGTTTACATTTTGATAATCATGATGTAGGCTTGATTATGGATTTTAGGCCCAACTCCTAGAACTATAAATAGATTTTGGATTTAACAAAACACAACAACACAATCATTTGCTTAATTTTCACTGCCAATCAAACTCTAATTCTCTCTCAAATCCAAAGAAAAACTCAAGAACAAAATTTCAAACCTCAACTTTCCCTCCAAACAACCACCACAGGCCTCCACCAGACCTCTGCCCGATTTATCAAGCACAATATCATTTGCCGTTACGGGATTCTCAAATAGATTATCACGGATAATGGGTCGAATCTTTATAACAAGATGATGAAGGAGCTTTGTGAGTCCTTCGAGATCAAGCATCATAATTCGTCCCCGTATCGCCCGAAGATGAACGGAGCTGTTGAAGCGGCGAATACGAATATTAAGAAGATTGTGCAGAAAATGGTAGTAACCTATCAAGATTGGCATGAGATATTGCCTTTTGCTTTGCATGGTTACAGGACTACCGCTCGCACTTCAACTGGGCAACCCTATTTTCTCTCGTTTATGGCATGGAAGTAGTGCTTCCAATCGAAGTTCAGATCCCTTCATTAAGAATCATGGAAGATGGAGAGCCTGATGAAGATGAGTGGGTGCAGAACCGCTTAGACCAGTTGTGCCTCATTGATGAGAAATGGCAGGCGACAAGTTTACCAAAGGATGAAGAAAGCATATTACAAGAGGGTGCGACCTCAAAATTCCAAGCCTAGTGACCTCGTGATAAAGAGGATAATTCTTCCTCAGGGTGATCCTCGGGGTAAGTGGACGCTGAATTACGAAGGGCCATTTGTTATGAAGAAAGTTTTCTCCGGCGGCGCCATAATTCTCGCAACAATGGATGAAGAAGATTTTCCACTATTCGTGAACGCAGACATAGTCAAGAAATACTATGAATAGACTTGCTTGATTGAAAAATAAAGGCCAGCGACTACGTCCCACATCGGATCAACGATCTCACCTTATGGCAACATCTCATGTTACTCCGAAGGGCAGTGATCAAGCCAATCATCTTTTTCGGGACAAGCGAAGTGATAAGATAGTTGGAGTTATAAAAGTGATAAGAAGGTTGAAACCCGATGAGGATTCATTTGTCGCATTGCCATGCGTTTTAGTTTTCCTCTTATTTTGCTTTCTCAATTGCCTCATTTCAGGAATTGTCTCATGTTGTATCCGCCTATTCACAGACCTACTTACATTTAATAAAATGAGTATTTCTTGTTAATTAATTTCTTGCGTTTACTGATTTGTTTGCGAAAGACATTCAAAGTTTTGAGGTAAAATTTTGCATATATAAATATTGTTGGTTTTACCATTATCAGAAACTTGTGAATATTATTCCAAGGCTTAAGTGACCTGGATGGCAGGCAGACATGTCGCATCATGTCAGGGGCACTCCACTAACACTGTATCGTAGGAATTCTTCCTTGTTTGCAGATGTCTAGATGCATTAAGTTGGAGATCAACTGAAGTTTTCCCCAGTGACTCTGTTCCTAGATAGAAATGGTCTCTAGAAGGTTGTCAGGTATCCCCGGTGGATCAATAAAGTCAACCAGCACTCTATGCCGAGGATCATCGATGGGTATATTCTCATCATCCCTAGAGGAGTTTCTCTTTTTCTCCCCAGTGTTTCCCTGGATGGAGATTATTGCTATGCATTGCACAGATCCCCAGTGTAGGTCATTGATGCCCATCTCAGTTGGAGTTCCCTAGTGTGGGTCATCAGAATCTCAAATATGTTTGGATAGGAGATTGCATCCTTTAATCCCCTGTGGAGACGGTATCTGAACCTTTGGCCTGGATGTTTGTCTTGGTTCTCATTTCCTGATATCCCCAGTATGTGAGTTCCAGTCTATTTTGTTCCTTCCCTAGTAGGATTGAAGTACATCTCTCATGGCATCTCCAGGAAGTTGGCACATTGTTTTCATCCCCAGCCAGAGTCTTGATGGGTAAAGGTGGAAGTCCTTCTTCAAGTTTCTCCATTTATTCCCTAGAGGATCTTTGTCCAGCGGACAAGTTTCCAATGATATAATCTCCTCAGCAGGTTTACTGGATGACATTCGTTGGCCCCCAGTGTTTTTCTTTTGAATCATCAGCTTGGTCGTATCCCTAGCAGCATGTCCATGCTACCTTCCCCAGCGGATTGTCAGATTTAAGTTGATCGTTCTGTGACTTAGAGTCGCTGATTACTTTTTATCTTTTTGCAAGCATGCATCATCCATACTGCATTTATTTACACTAAATTCGTACGCTGCACAGAGTTATAAGCCAAGAACGTAACTTTTTTCCCCAGTGGTGTTCTTACCCCATCTCTGAATCCCAGCAAGGAGTATTTTCTTTGGTGTGTGGTATCTTCCTTTGGAATCCGTTGTCCTAGTTTTTCCTGGAGCAACATGTCCATTACCTTTTTTGTTGTTGAAAATGCCAGCTCTTACCCTAGTGCAACACGTGTTCAACGTTGCAAGCACGCCCTACACTTGTTTTCTTCTTTCCGCACAAGAGTTGATTCGCTACCAATTCTTGAACAGGCTTGAGTATTACGCTATTTCCTATACATATGATGCAGATTACTCTGTGTCATGTATGGAGTCTGGTCAGTATTTCCAGTCTTCATCTTCGTTGAAACTGCCAACACATCCCTTGGTGCAATGTCCTCAGGACAGGTTCTTCCCCTGTACCTTTTCGAGAACAAGAACACACTTGTTTCTCCCCTTAGACCATAGTGTTCTAAGTCAGTAAAGTCTAATCGGCACTATCTAGCCTTCACATCACAAACCCGTCTGGTCGTTCCCTAGCGTAATGTGGTTAGCCTAGTTAGGGTATATAGTCTTTACTTCCACTAGCATGTCAAATCTCCCCTAAAATTGTGGGTCATCTGTTGAGAAAAATAATACACTTGTTTCTCTCCTTCGTAAAGCCTAATCCGCGTTTCCTGGTCTTTGCATCACAATCATCGAGTTATTTTCTGGCATAATGTGATTAGTCTGGTTAACGTATCTAGTCTTTATTTCTGCTTGCATGTTAGCTCTCCCCTAGCATTGTGGATAGAATTGGGTAGAGGTCAATTCTTCTTTTGGGTCAGGATTACACTTGTGTCTGTCTTCACAGAATTCAACATTTATTTTGTGCCCTCTCTTGTTGTGACCCAGTTAAGCCTTGGCACAACATATCCTCTTCTCCAGTGAGGCTCATTGGAATCTTGAAAGACACTTATTTTCTTTGATACAGCTTTTGGGATTCAGAGCGTAAATTTTCGAGTCCGTTTTGGTATTCAACCACCGCACACCTTCTTGCTCGGAAGGCAGACACCAACCTTGCTCCCAAGCCTGAGGATGATTGAATAGGGGAAGTTGTTGTACCCTAAAATTTACCCTCTTCTTTCTTGTATTTCTGGCTTATAATTTGATTTCCTAAACTCACATGTAGTCGCATGCATAGCATTGATAGTAGGGTTACCATCCCAAACGGAAGAAAAAAAGAAGAAAAAAAGAATTTATTCAATTATTTCTCAATAAAGCAAATTTTGAGTTTTCGACGCGTTTTGGGCATTCTAGAAGGCGTATCTCTCAGCTTGTCGGGTATTTTTTGATGATTTTTTACCATAAGGTTCCGCTCATTATTATATACAACAATTGCTTGAAAGCCAGAAGAAGATTTTGTGAGGAAGGTCCCCAAAGAGGTTGATTTCTCCAGTGATTTAAACTGAGTTTTAGTGCTGAACTGTGCATTTTGCCCACTAAAAGGTCTATATCTCTCAGCTGGAAACTCAAAACTGAGCGGGACCAATTTCTAAAATTCCGTACGAGAGTCCTATACAACTTTAATTTGCAACCCGAGAATTGATTCCTCACCAATCAATACTAGAATTTTATTCTTTGGGGTTGATTTTGAGTTGTACTGAGCAATTTTCATCTGATACGCGAAGTTCGCAAAATCATATCTTGGTCGATTTTTATCGAAACAAGATGGGACCAGTGTCAAAAGTTCATAGATTTTGTTAGATTTGATAGTCTCAGAAATACTCCTTTGCAAATTTCAATCAGAAGACCCTCGTTCGAGGCATTTCTTCCAAAGAGCGCATTGAAAATTCTGCATGTGTCAGTTGCCTGAAAACTGTGCTAAAACTTCAAAAATTCATATCTCATTGATCGTTCATCCGACCAAGTCAAAATTTTGATTCGCGGAAGCAAAATCGCGTTCCGTACACTTTTTGCTTACATTCCGACTTCAAATTCTGCACGGATTTGGCTGTTTCGAATTAATTACGAAAATTATTCAGATAATCATGATTTAGGCTTGATTATGGATTTTAGGCCCAACTCCTAGAACTATAAATAGATTTTGGCTTTCACAAAACACAACAACATAATCATTTTCTTAATTTTCACTACCAATCAAACTTTAATTCTCTCTCAAATCCAAAGCAAAACTCAAGAACAAAATTTCAAACCTCAACTTTCCCTCAAAGAAACCACCACAGGCCGCCACTGGACCTCTGCCTGACAACTGTGATCACCACAGACCGTGCTAAGCGTGCCCTGCAATTTCTAGTTTTCTCATTGCAGCTTCACCTCCTTGAATCTGAATCTTCTCCTCCTTCTTCTGCTCGAATCTGAGTTGGAAGGAGCGGTTTCCTCCGGAATTCTCTTCTATTTCAAGAATTAAGGAATTCTTCTTCAATTCTCTATTGAATAATTCAAGCTTCTTCAAGGATTTAAGGTTGATTTCAAAGGTTATCATCATTTCGGTACTGATTTGGTATTTTCTTTGAAGAGCACAAGGAATTCCTCTTCAATTTGATTCAAACTTCAAGTTCAAATAAGTGTTTAGTTCAATTAAGCATTTATTTTAAGCTATTATTTACTTTTAGATTTTCTTTAAATTGAAAACTGTTATTGCTTGCAAATTCAATGTAGATTCTGATTTTTTGAACTTTCATTCTTGAATCTCTTGATTTGAATTGGATTTTGCAACATTATTTGTGTCGGTGTGAGGATTTTTGTACATAACATGCATATATTCTTGTGCATTTGTACTCACCAAGCATCTAGGCTACAATTTCATGCATCTTGCATCATTTATCACAAGCTCATGCATTAGAGAGCATTTAGTTTGATTGAATTGCATTGATTCATTATGATTTGAGACATAATTTTCATCCGAAGTGTGTCGACATGTAGATTCAAGGCGTATTGATCATTAAGCGTATTATGCATTGAATATGAATCCATTGCATGTGCATTCCAAGTGTTTGTGTTAATGCATAACCAAGGCTTGATATGAACTCTCAATACTTCTATGTAGCATGACTTGCATGCATTGTTATCCTACAATGAGCATTAGAATTGTTGACACGATTTGAATTCCGTACATGCTCTTGCATTGTTATCTTACGATGAACATTATAATTGTTGTTACAACTTGCTGTTAATTGGAAATTCCTAAATACGTTTGAGGGCGCTTATTAAAGGCAAGTGTCCCTACTAGATAAGGGACGATTCTAAACGAATATAGCTTCTTTGAGAAAAACCTTATAAATCCAAGTTTGAAATATCAAAAAACATGTGTCAGCTCAGAAGTTGAGCCATAGAACCAACCAAATCAACCAAGCAGCCAGAAGTAACCGCGTCGAAAATAAAACCATATCGACAAGATGGGTAAAGAATGATTGTTGGTCGATGCGACATAGTTTAGGTCAAATGAAGGAGTTGGTCGAAGGTTGGATGCCTTCGAAGATGTAGGCCAAGGACTTAGGAAATATTATTATTTCCTAAAGGTATATTGAGACCAGAAGCAGTTAGTCCTTTTTGAAGTCACGAAGCGGGAGAGAGTCAAAATGTGGAGATCATGGGCAGTTATTTCAGAAGATCGTGGTTCCGAAGCGCTAAACAAATGGCTAAATCGTGTGTTGCAGTTTTCTTTAGTTTGAATCTTGGCCGTTGATTACTCTTAGAAGTTATCTTCTAAAATACTATAAATAAGTCAGTCTGTTAGAACTTTAGGGTGTTCAATCGTATCCTCAAATTGCTTACCAAAACTCTGCCCAATTTCGCGCTAAAGGAAGAAAGAGTCATTGAGCTTTTGATGTACGTGAGTCACCATCTTTACTTTTAATGCAAATCAATTTATGTTTAAGTTTATCTTTAATGTTTGTTTACTCCTGTTTCATTTCGAACAATTACTTCACTAAATACTTCAACGTCAATTATTGGTCACGAGTCACTAATTAGTGTTCGTTTGAGTCTTGTTTAACCAACACCTGCAGTCGGTTAGCAGGTGCTCGAAATTCTGTCTGTGTGGAAATCCATTGTACCGTTTCCCTTAGTCTCTGAAAACCGTTTCTTGGCCATGGTCTTTTTCTGTAGAATCTGTACAATATACAAAATCTTAGAACGCGTCTTAAGGTTAACTGGTCGATCTTGCGAGTAACCCTTAGTTTTAGGACTTAGGGAGGACCAGCGGTTGTTTACCATTTTTCACAATAAACATTCGCATTCTTAACATGTTCATTCATAATCTGGCACATGAGCATTAGAATTGTTGACACAACTTGCATTCTTTACATATTCATGCATTGTTATCTTATGTAATACGGTGAATTGACTTTGAGATTTTTGTATCGCAAATGTGCGGATAGCAAGAGTCGCCACCGACTTTTCTTTTATCCAATTAAGGGAAGGTAAAAAGTACATAAAAAGGACCTTCGTTAGATTCTGAGTAAGGGAGAAGGTTATGAAAAGGGAAGGTATTAGCACCCCTTTCCATCCGTAGTTATCTACGGGCTCTTAGTTGCTCTTAGATCACTTTAAAATTGTGCTTTCTGTGTGTTTGAAAATGTTTTTGAAAAGGCATTTCGCTTTGACTTTGTAATGATTCATGTAGGAATGTGTACAAAGTGTTCGAAAATGTTTCGTTTTGAAAAGAGTTTGAACTTTGACAAAAGTGTGAGGTGTAAAAAGATGTTTTGATAGAGGAAGCAACTAAAAGTCTTATTACCTACTCAGAATGGTCGTTTTCGTGTTGTTTTACGTTCTTTTAGGATAGTGCTATCCATACCATTAATTGGTAGGTAACCCTATTCGTTGGATGTGGAAGGGACATTCGAAGGGACATTGGATGGTCATAGAAGGCAACTTGTAGGAAGTATCCTAGCACATTCGAAGGGACTATCATCATTTTTCGTAGGCGACAATCGAGGGTCAAGGTCATGTATTCGTAGGCGACATCGTGGGTCTATGATCTTTGTATCGAAGGGACTATGATGATTTGTTTTGAAGGCAACGGTGCTAGGATACCTCTACGTTCGAGGGACTTGACCATTTATTCGAAAGGCAACGAGAGAGAATTACCCTAAGGGGTGCGTGTGTGAAAAGAGTGTGTCAATTCAGATATTTTTATCTTGGAATTATGAGTGATCTATATCCAATTTTATCTTGCCATACACGTCTAATTACTAGCAATATATAGGGTGCGGAAAGTAAATTGCGGAAATGTAAAGTGCGGAAAGGTAAAGTCCTACGCTATTACATGGCTTTGGGGCAGATACATAATTGAAAGTGCGGAAAATAAAAGTCCTAATTAAACTATTACATCCCATAGGCAGTTACATAATTGAAAAAGAAAAGCAATAAAAATCGTCCGAAACGGTATAACCTGTGAACAAATACAAAATCGAAAAACGGAAGAAAATTGCATAAGAAGAAAATGTTAGTAAAAATAAGTATTTTTGAATGAGAAAAATATTTTGTGTTAATAATGACATAAATATGATAAGATAATTTTTTGGGAATTTTTGGAATTGATTTGATAATTAAAAAACAATTAAAAGTCATTTAAATGATTAATTAGAAATTAAATTAAATATGCATGCAAAAATAATAATTTTAATGCTAAAAATTAAATAAACATTTTTCTGATGATTATGCAAAAAAATAAATATTTTTGGTGATTTTTAAATGCATGATAAAAATTATTGAAGGTAAATTAAATTAACATGAAAATATTAAAGAAAATATAAAAAGTAAAAAAAATATGTTAGTTTTCTAACTTGTGAAAAAAACAATTGCCATGGCTGGGATTCGAACTCAGGTCCCCTGTTTCACAACGCGCTGCCACGACCAACTGAGCTAGAGCGCCCACGTGTTTAGAAAACGAAACGAGTTGTTTTTAAACGAAACTGCTTCCTGGGAATTCAAATTCACGCGCGAAGAACATCATTTTCTTCGTTTGAATTTCTGGGAATTTTGCGTCGGTCTTGCTCGACGCTAAGGCCCCTGCAAACATCAAAATCCAAAGACAAGCAATATAAATGAAATCTAAAGGCATGGTTCGATTGAAACATTGCTCGAACACGATGGTGGTGTTCTTTTGTCCAATTTTTCCTATTTAGAGAGTCCCTAATTCGAACCGAAACCCTAAACATGGCATATTTCGATTCAGGCCATGAAAATGCAATTCGATTGTCCAGATAGCTTGCAAACTTCAAACTAAACACAAATCAAACATCAAAACATGTTAAAATGCATGATAAATGTAATTCGATTTTGAAAAAATAAGAACAAACCAAACCGGATTTCGATTTCTTGATGTTTTTGAGAGTTGTAAAGGTTTGGAATCACTCAAGAGGCTTCAAGGAATGTGTTTGGATGATTAGAATCGGCTGAAACCAAGCGAAACTAGGGCTGCCAATACCTTGAAACACACGGATTTTTTGAGTTTGGAATAGGGTTCTTGAGGCAATTTTTCTGTTCTTTCTTGTTGTGTAGGCATTGTATATTTATAGTAGATGGATTTAGGTCTGAATTCAAGAGCAAATAATGATCAATCAATGTGAAAAATATTTGATTTTGTATGAAATCAAATCTTCCTTTTTTGATCAAATTTCAATCAAATTCTTGCCAAATCTATGCAAATTTCGAAATTTGCCAGCTTGTGTGAGTTACTTGGACCTCAAGCATGAGAGAAAAATCAATCTTGCATTTAATTTTTATTTTATACCTTATTTTTTAATTTAATTTGTATTTAAATGAATAAAATCCAAATTAAATAGAAAAATAAAGCTAAAATTCGTGGCATTGGGCTTGGATGTTCCAAATTGTCTAAGGAACAAGTTTGAATGAAGAAAAACTAGGCCCATTTGCAAAATTTTGGATTTTAACAAGTATCTCTCTTTGTGCACTTCTTCAAAAATGCCCAACTTGTGCAAGGTGTATTTTGCTCAATTTTCCACATTTTTGGGTGTTCTTGGACTTTTTAGAAATTTCTAGGTGTCCTCTAAACAACCTCTTTGGTTTCATCTCAATTGGAGTTTCCATGCTCAATAAATATTCAAAACAAAAAGTTGACTTTTTGTTGACTTTGAAAAGGACCTGTAATGTTTTGATCCATACCTTGCAAATGAAGCATTTTTTGAACATTCTTGTGAGACATGAAGTTGTAGAGAATTGAATTTCCTTCAAAATGAGAGGTGGTGGAAAAATTTCTGAGAAAGTATGAAGAAGTTATGCTCAGTCAAAGTTCAGTTGACTTTTCACTAAGAAACCCTAATTTGGAAAGTTTGACCTTTGTGCAAATCTTGAGTTTTCTTGATGAATCATGATCAATCCTTGATCAAATGATGAATGTAACTTCAAAATGAGGATGTTCACCAAAAATCATGAAGTTTGACTGTATGTTGACCACAATTGACTTTTTGTCCAATACAATTAATTTTCAACCATCTGAGAAATTGTCTGAGGAAACTTGACTTGTAAGGCTTGAAACTTGACATGGAGAATCTTTGAAGCATATGAAGAGGCATGATGAACACTGGAGATGTTGGAAGTCCATCTGGATCTGAGAATTGCCAAACCCTAGTTTGGGTTGATTGTCTAGGAGAGGGTTTGTCTGGTCAACCCTTGTGAAATCCTTGAGCATGGGTGTATGAAATGTCTTGAGAAGTAGGAGGGCAGATTTTGGGGTATGACAGCTGCCCCTGTTCAATCTTCTTGTACTGGAAGGGTTAGATTGGCACGATTGCTTTTCGTGACCTGGAGGTAGGAGATGATTGAACACTCGAGTACACCTGAAAATTTGCACTCGCTGCTGGCTGATGACGCGGAAATGGGCTTATAGATGCCATTCGGAGAAGTTGGAGACTTCTCTGGGGAATGAGTCGTACATTAGACTCGAGATTGTTGTTTGAATAGGAGAACTGGTGGAGATGGGCTTAAGATGCCATCTAGAAAGATCGACGTTGGGTAGTGAGCCGTACGCTAGGCTCTGTAGACGTTTTTGGAAATGAAAGGAGCATGGAGATGGGCTTAAGATGCCATCCGGAGGGAGTCGTACGTTAGACTTCATGCTCATCTTTGAATGAATTTATTGGATTGTATTGGTTTTTTTAACCAAATATGCAGCATTCTGAAAGTGGAGAAATGTTGACAAGTAGTCGGAGATGGGCTTAAGATGCCATCCAGGGCAACTGAGTCGTATGCTAGACTCTGTAGTTGCTGTTGATAATAAGAGAGAGTCAGAATACATCTTCTTGCCAATTACTCTGAGGGGATAATAGTTGGCAAAATGTGGACAGCTTCCCTGTTGTGCTTCGGGTACTGATCCAATGCCTGTTATCGGAGGATAACTTGTGATCATTCAGATAGTTTTCCCGTCTGGCTTCGGGTATTAATCCTGGATCTGTTGTCAGAGGACAACTTGGGCGGTCGTTCAGATAGTTTTCCCGTCTGGCTTCCGGCATTAATCCTGGACCAGTTGTCGGAGGACAACTAGGGCGGTCGTTCAGATAGTTTTCCCGTCTGGCTTCGGGCATTAATCTTGGACCTGTTTGTTTCAGAAGTGATTTTCACCTGTTCGGGAAAAACAAAGGAGACTTTGACAGAATATTGTTAGTCTTATGCAAAGTATGATGCATGAGGATGTGTATGAATGACATATGCATATATTATGACTTTTATGAGTAGTGTATGAATGATAGATGTTGTGGTATTTCAAAACATATCCATCTTGAAGAAGATGTGGATTCTCCGCCTGAGGACTTCTGACTTCTGTTTGGGGATGAGACGGATGAAAACCCTGCTTTTGAAGGAGAAGAAAGATATCCTTGATTCCTCTAGTGCACTATCTGACCAAGTCTTGAGCCTAGATATTGTTGAGGACGGTAGAGATCGAGAGACACGCTGTTGAGGATCTTGTGTGTAGACCTTGCTGGGGGAAGAAATTAGGAGGCGCTTTACTGGGGATATTGCGCGTAAATCCTGCTGGAGAGTATTTGATAGTTGTTGGGATACCGGGTTAGAAGAACCTGGAGCCCGTCGAAATCTAAGGCTGGGGGAACAAAAGATGTAGGTTTCCTCCGATGCGCTATCTGACCAAGTTTCAAGTCTGGGATATCGCTGCTGTCGGGGAGGTGATGATTGTTGAGAGATATTTTGCTGGGGATACCTCTGCTGGTGATGAATCGTTACTTCTTGGAGACTGATATAACATGGTTTAGTTGAGTGGATTCACTGCTCGGGGACTAACGTATACTCCGCCGGGGAAGGTTTGTTATGAGAGACACCTCTGTGGGGATCATGCTCTGCAGGGAAAATGTTTTGGGTGACTTTCGTCGTCATCTCAATTCGTGGAGCCTGTAATAATTACTTTTGTATGTTCACTTTTCGCGTGTCTGTAAGCAGATTTTTATTGTCAGATGCATATAATCATTCAAAGCAAATGTTGGACTTTATGCATACAACAACAGTGAAAATTGTAAAGAGAAAGAACTTGTATTAATATAAGAAAGGTAAAAGCTATGCGGAAACAATCTCGTTAAGTTCCAACTATGCTAGTACTCATATATTTCAAATATCTCATCTCCTTGTTGTCAGTAGATAGTGAGTGAATTGATTTTCGCCATTTGAACCTTGAATGTCGATAGTAGTCTGGAAGTAGACAGGTGATCTGGACGAGACATAGTCGTACGCTTAAATCCCTAACTTTTACCTAGACCGCCCTTTCGGGTTTTCAGTCTACCGGGATACCCTTTTTTGCCCAAGCCGCCTTTTCAGGTTTTCGACTTGCCGGGTGTACATTTTTTTGTATATATCCTTAACTTTTGCCCAAACCCTTTTGGTTCGCCAGGATGCCCTTATTTTTGCCTAGGCCAGTCGACCTAGCGGGTCTCTTTTATGCGTATATTTTTTTGACTATGTCTGCGTTCACAGGGTGTGGGAAGTCTTCACCATCTATGGTGCTAAGTATCATAGCTCCGCCGGAAAATACTGTCTTGACTACAAATGGTCCCTCATAGGTGGGAGTCCATTTGCCCCTGGGATCACCTTGTGGAAGAATGATGCGCTTGACTACTAGATCACCGACTTGGTAGACTCGGTGCTTGACTTTCTTGTTAAATGCTCTGATCATTCGTTTTTGATAGATTTGTTCGTGGCAGATGGATGCAAGTCGTTTCTCATCAATCAAGTTAATCTGGTCAAGGCGAGTCTGGATCCAATCATCTTAGCCTAGCTCTGCGTCTTGGAGGACTCTGGTTGAGGGTATCTGAACCTCGATCGGTAGGACTGCTTCCATGCCGTATACAAGAGAGAAAGGGGTTGCCCCTGTTGATGTCCGTACTGTAGTGCGATAACCATGAAGGGAAAATGGTAACATCTCATGCCAATCTTTGTAAGTCACTGTCAGCTTCTGTATAATCTTCTTGATATTCTTATTGGCGGCTTCCACTGCACCATTCATCTTAGGCCGATAAGGAGAAGAGTTGTGATGTTTGATCTTGAACTGCGTGCAGAGTTCGGTGACCATCTTGTTATTGAGATTAGAGCCATTATCTATGATAATCCTTTCAGGAGTGCCATACTGACAGATAAGATTATGCTTGATGAATCGAGCCACGACATTCTTGGTAATAGATGCGAACGAGGCTGCCTCTACCCACTTGGTGAAATAATCAATTGCCTTAAGGATGAAACGATGTCCGTTGGAAACGGTGGGCTTGATTTCTCCGATCATGTCAATGCCCCACATTGCGAAAGGCCAAGGAGAGGTTAAAACATTCAGAGGTACTGGAGGTACGTGCACTTTGTCGGCATAAATCTGGCATTTGTGACAAGATCGAGCGTAGCGGTGACAATCAGCTTCCATGGTGGACCAATAGTAACCTGTTCTCAGAATCTTCTTTGCCATTGTATGTCCACTAGAGTGAGTACCAAATGCGCCTTCGTGTAACTCTTCCATAATACTTTCCGCTGTTTTCCAGTCTACACAGCGGAGTAAGCACAGGTCGTGATTGCGCTTGTATAAGATGTCGTTGTTGAGGAAGAATTTGGATGCAAATCTTCTCAAGAACTTCTTATCGTTGACAGATGCCCCTGCGGGATATTCCTGAGTCTCAAGATACCTCTTCACGTCATAGTACCAAGGTTTCTCTTCTGTGTCAAGCTCATAACAATATGCTGGTTCGTCAAACTTCTCAATGATGATCTGGGGAGCCTCGTTGTCCCATCTGACCTTGAACATAAAACACATAGTAGCCAATGCGTCTGCCAACTGATTCTCTTCTCGTGGAATGTGATTGAAAGTAATCTCTCCGAAGTAGGGGATCAAACTCAAAACATGCTCTCGATACGGAATGAGATTCGGATGCTTCGTATCCCACACGCCCTTAATCTGACTGATCACTAAAGCTGAGTCTCCAAATACTTGCAAGAACTTGATTCTTAAGTCAATAGAAGCTTTAATACCCATAATGCACGCTCAGATTCGCCATGTTGTTCGTATAACCAAGCAAAGTCTGGCGTGAATGGCGATGTCCGCCTGGGGATGTAATGATGGCGCCAATGCCATTGCCAAGTGCGTTGAGGCTCCATCAAAGACCATGGTCCATCGGGATCCTTGTTCGTGTCCCTCGCTAGGCCTCGGTTCGTCACAATCAGAACTAGTAAAACATCTTCATCGAAATTAACCGCATAGACCGATAGTCATCTACGGCTTGATGAGCCAAATGATCGGCTACTACACTTCTTTTGATCGCTTTCTAAGAAGTGTAATGGATGTCGATTTGGTCAAGATCATTTGCCATCTTTCTATTCTTCGAGAGAGTTGGTTTCTCGAATATGTATTTTATCGATCCATCTTGAAATCAACAAGGTAGTGTGAGTCAACATATACCTTAGTAGCCCAAGCCAGTGTCGTAAGTTTTCTCGAGTGTGAGTATCTTGTTTCACCGGTATACTTTTTGTTAAGGTAGCATATTGCATACTCTTTTCGACTGCACTCATGTTGCCCCAACACACCCCATTGAGTTCTCTAACACCGCCAAGTACATGATAAGAGGTCTTCCTTACATCGGATAGGAGGATTTTGTAGGTACTCCTTGATTTTGTCAAAAGCGATCGGCAATCGCGCTCCATTCCACCACTTGATCTTTCTTCAAGAATTGAAGATTAGCTCACAAGTAGCGCTAGGTGTGCAATGATTCGCAATGTAATTCAAACGCCCAAGAAACCTCTAACTTCCTTCTGCGGGAGTCGGCATTTCTTGAATAGCTTTAACCTTGGCAGGTCAACTTCAATACCTTTTCCATCGACAACAAACCCTAGGAGTTTACGGATCCGACTCAAAGGTGCACTTGTTAGGATTAAGTCTCAACTTTCTTCAACCTATCAAACAGCCGTAGATGACCAAGATGTTCTTCTTCACCGTGATTGAGCTATCGTGTTGTCGACGAGACGTCTATCTCGTGATGCATCATGTCATGAAATAATGTCACCATGGCATGCGATAAGTGGCGCCGTTCTTCATCCGAACGGCATAACCTTGTAGCGTAGTGCCCCACTGTGTAACAAAAGTAGTCTTCCATGTCTTCGGAGCCATTTTGATCCGATTGTAACCGAGAAACCATCCATGAAGGAGAAGTCCTTATGTTGCTGTTGTCAACCACATCAATATGAGGAAGTGGAAATCGCCTTCGGACTCGCTTTGTTCAAATCAGTAATCCACACACATCCGTATTTTGCCATCCTTCTTGGGCACAGCACCACATTAGCAACCCATTGTGGATAAGAAGTACTAAGAAGCCGACATTGAATCTTCATAACTTCGCTTTGATTTTCTCTCGACATCTCGTGACGCATGCGATTTAACCTTCTGCTTCACCGAGAAAACCTTCTTTGTTTGTAATCGGTGCACCACAATATCAATGTCTAAACTGGCATGTCTTCGCGACCAAGCAAAAACCTCAATATAGTCTCGTAGCATCTTAACCAATCTTTCTTTAACACTGTTCTCAAGACCCGCTCATATCTTGATCTCTTTTCTGTCTTTATCAGTACCCAGATTCACAACCTCAACTCGCTCTTCGTGTGGTTGTATAACTCGCTCTTCTTGCTGTAGCAATCGACAAGTTCTCCCGAACTTCACAATCTTCCTCACCTTCGCCTTCGCTTGGTGGATCGGATTATCGAAGTCATATTTAGCAATAGCATAGCTGTTATCAACGAGATTCTGGTGACTCTGTAGTGTATCATGTGGGTGTGTGTAAGAAACACATAGCTTTTTTGAAGGGGTGATAAAGTAAAAGAAAGTAAACAACAATTGAATGCAAAAGTCCAACGATTTTATTGAATGAAAATATGCAAATGATGATAATAACCCTCACAACGAGCCATGATGCCCTGCAAGGCACTAGGCTTTTAGAGTTTATTGTTCAAAACATAAAAACGAAAAGCAAAACAAAACAAAAGCAATTACTCCTGTCTAAAGGAGATTGGTATGACGCCTTCGCCTTCCAATTGCCGAGTCCATTGTCCGGAGTTGGAAGATCCACTTGCCGATGTCAAGTCGTTGTCGCCGCCTTCTATAGCATGGATTCCACTGGCCGATGCGGAGAGGAAGTTGGTCGGCACGCTCGGGCGTATCATCTTCGACCTTTAATGGTGAAGCCTAAACCGCCTTGTCGATTTGAAAGGAAGATCGTGAGCTGTCCCAAATAGTACTACCTCCTTCTTCAACCGCTTGAGCATCCTTCAACGAGGCCATCCTAGGCGGAACTTGTGTAACTTCAGAGGACGGAGAGTCAACGAGCATGACTGGGATTGTTTCAAAAGCTTGACAGGAGTCTCGAAGAATTCTCCTTCCATCTCGAGATATCGGAACGACTGTAGATGACTGACCATGTATTATTCTTCACCACATACTGTAATAACCTTCCCCTTCACCGGATACTTCAGCTTCTGATGCAAGGTAGAGGTAATACGCCCCATGTATCCAGGGCCCGAGTAGGCAAGAATAGGACGGATGTCCATGACAAAGAAAGTGGAGTCAAAAGTCCGGGAACCGACTTTAATCGGAAGAATGAGTTTCCAAGTCTCGCTTAGAACCATCAAAAGCTCTCACAATTATATCACTGGGCTTCAGAACCAACACTTCAACATCAAGTCGATCAAAAAGCCTTCGAAGGATATTCAAAGCGTAACCGGTATCCACTAAAACATGAGACAATGTAACGCCTTGCATTCAAGAGATGTGTAAGGCTTTGTTGTGTTTTTCTCGGGAGTTAAATCAACATCGAGAAGCCTAGGTCGTTGTGGCAGCCAGCTAGCAATACAAACTTCAAACCGATCAGTAGTGTCTTGCATGAGCATTCTTTAGAAACTTTACCAAGGCATTAGCATGAGCCTCGAGCACAAGAGCGAGCAAGCATGGAGATATTGGACGGAGTCTGTCCCAACTGTTCCATAACATTGTAGTCACTCTTCTTGATAATCTTCAGAATTTCCTCCATTTCTTGTTTGGAGGTATCTTCAGCAACTTCCTTTGGTACTTCTGGTTGAGTAGGATGAGTCACTGGTTCTTTCCCTCTAGTCTCGGGAACTGGTTGAATAGTTGGAATGCGGTGGAGTCGCAGTTGTCTTTGGAGGAGATTTGGAGATAATACTCTTCCGGCTCTGGTCACCTTACTTGATCCGGTGATGTTGTCAATGTTAGGAATGGTAGCTTCAACTGTAAGATCTTCAATGGTCAGAGGGTCTTGCTTGACGCCATGATAGTAGACCTCAGATCCATAATTCCAAGGAATAGCTTTGTCGGAGGAATATGGATGTGGTCTAGGAGAAGTAATGATGAGAGGTGCCACTCTAGGCACAGAATCAGCAGAGGAAATCCTTATTGTGTTAACATCAGCATAGTCTTCTGGGAAATCGTCACCCCATCCGGTTGCCTTAACATCTTCGATAGGAATCTTGTAGCTTTCAGGAACAGTGTACTTCACCATGTAATCAAACTTTCCACTTGGCTGCCCCAAGGTATCCCATGCAGACGGTACAACTTCATTCACATCTTTGATCTTCAGTTTCTTAGACATGTCTTCACACAGACTCTTCACAGGTGGTTTCAGGAATAGTATTTCACGGTTATCCATCATGCACTAAACACGTCTTCTCAACCAAGCACAACCATCGTGTGATGGGCACCAATGATGCCTTCTCAGGCATCCTGGTTGACACCGGCAAATTCTTCTTAACAGTCATCAGAGGAATAGTCAAGTCATCTATGTTGAAAACATAAGTATCCTCACCAATAGCATTGGAACTTTTTTCATGGTTAGGCATAGGCGCATTGATCATATTTGGAGTCTCAACAGGAGGATCAAACTCAATCTGCTTAGCTTCAATCATATCTTGAATCTTGTTCTTCAGAGCCCAGCAGTTGTCAGTGTCGTGCCCTGGGCTGTTGGAGTGGTAAGAACACTTAGCATTAGGATTGTATCTCGGAGAGGATGTGTTGACACTCTGAGGAGGATCCTTCAAAGTAATCAACTTTGCTTTCAACATATGTTGCAAGGCTTGCGACAATGACATGTTGATCTTCGTAAACTGTCTTCGTGGCGTGTTCTGGCTACGCGCGTTGTCTCACTGAGGTTGTGCTGATGTAGGATTGGAGATCACAACTGCCCCCACAGATTGAGCACGGTCGGTCTTGGTTCGGCTTTTCTGACCATATACAACATTAGCTTCTTTCTTACCACCAAAAGATCTCTTCGCAGCATTTAAAGATGTCTCTACCTGAATCTTCCCACTCTTGATACCAGCTTCGATACGCTCTCCTGTCAATATCAACTCGGTGAATCCGGCTGAAGAGTTTCCAATAAGATGATTGAAGAATGGGCCTGTCAATGTTCCCATAAACATATCAACCAACTCCCTATTGGACAAGGGTGGTTGAACTCTGCCTACTAGATCTCTCCATTTCTGAGCATACTCTTTGAACTTCTCGTCACGACCCATAGACATGCTTTGTAGTTGCATGCGAGTGGGTGTCAATTCAGTATTGTACTCATACTGCCTGTAGAAAGCATATGCTAAGTCACTCCAAGTACGGATACAGTCATTCTCTAGCTGATAATACCACTCCAATTGAGTTCCGGACAAACTCTCTTGAAAATAATGCATCCACAACTTTCTGTCATTAGTGTGGGGGTTGATTTTCTGAACATAGCACTTCAAGTGCAGCTTCGGACAAGACATGCCATCATACTTGGCAAAAGTTGGAACTTTGAACTTGGGAGGAATCACCACACCAGGGACAAGGCTCAAATCATCAAAATTCAGCCCGGACATCTTCAGGTTTTCCACTGCATTCAGACGGTCCTCAAGTTGCTTGTACTTGTCATCTTCATCAGAGTACTGGTCATTGTCATAGTGATCCTCTCTCTCTTTCTCAGGCTCACGTTGGCTGCCTTCTTCATCGCCCTTGACACTCCCCTCATTCTTGACACTTCCTTCTAAGAGCTCTATCCGGCTGACCACTTTAGGACCACCTTTGTAACGTCTGCCCATGTTGAGAACACCAACGACCCTCTTCTTTCGGTTGATGAGCTTCTTCAGATCTTCTTGGCCTTGGATCAAGCTAGTGAACATCTGCTGGAACTGAGCATTCTGAGCCTGGAGATCTTTGACAGTCATTTCAAGAGCCATTTCTGCTAAAACAAATAGCGAGAGAATGAGAAAACCAATCTTCAATGTACCTGTTATGAGATGTTATGCCATGATATGCGATGTTTATGTAGATGCAATGCAATGTTTTCAAGGACCTTAGAGATTTAAATTTGTTAAACAAGCACGAACAAACATTTATTAGTTCTCTTTTTATTATTTTTCAAAAGATAGTTCAAAACAGTAAAAGAAAACATATAAATCCTAAAGCTCTAAGTCTCCCATGGGCGCTTCCTCTTGGTGCCGAGGTAGGCGTTGATGTTCCGCTCCTCGTGAAGTAGCTTGGTCAACTCTAGTACCTTCTTCTCGCTTGCATAGCACCGAGCTTGAATGTATCCCTTCTTTAAGTGAATCTAGGATCTCTTCAAGTCTTCAAAATCAGAGGCATGTCGGGATGGAGAACAAGATAGGTACGCCACCTATAGCAACAGTTCCATAATTACGGTAACACGGTGTAAATGGCATCATGAGGTTTTGAACTCGAGCTCGCACCCATTTGAGGTAAGGTTCCCAAGGAATGGAGTTTTGGTGCCCCAAAGTCTTGGTATCGCTTCTTTACCGTCTTGCAATGAACCATCTTAGTAATATTGAATCAACCATAATAGGGCAAATGAACCAGTACATTAGACAACCCTCCAGAGACCATCCAAACCACCCTGTCTATAAATAACCAAAAGTATCTATAAACACAGAAGTAGCTTAGAGAATGTAATTCTCCAATAATTCAAATGTAAAAACAAGCTGAATCTAAAGGAATTGAATAGAGATAATGCGCTTATTTCTTCTTTCTTAAAACCGGAAGTAACCAAATTGGTCAAGAATATGTCTTTTGATAAATCAGTAATGATCAAGAATCCCAAACCACCTTCCTGAAATGAGAAGGTATAACCCATGGAGTTGATTCAGATAGTCTTTCTAGAAGCCATAATCCCTACAAAACAGAGCAAAGATAAATCCCTAGGTCCTTGAAATAGTTAGAAATGATATGCAATACGATGATGTCATGATGTCATGTTTAGCACACACAAACAAATCACACAATGAGCCTAGGTTTAAGGCTTGCATGAGGTGTAGGTGATTACCCCATCAAAGTTTGAGTTGGTTCATCCTGTCCTACAATAGTAACCGGGTTCTAGGAATCTCATATCATTGATCTTTCTCGTAGGCGTTTATTTCAATACGACTACCAAGTGGTCGACCGAAAATATCCCAAAAGTCTGATCTTAATGAGCGTAGTATCGAGTATCAGCCAACCTCGGTCTGCACCGAAGCCGGCCATCTCACTACCTTCTAATGGCCAAGATGGGTCAATTAAGGTTCTAAAAGTTTAATTAGTGCTTGATGACACCACGCAGAAGCCAAATACTATCCTCAAATTGGAAATGAAGAGTATCAGGACATCCAAAGTGTCACACTAACGTAGCCATCATGTTGACCGTTTCGGTATACGCCTAACGGTCGCGACGATTTTTTGCTACTTACCTAAAAGGAAACCCGGATCCGGGTGTAGGATCCCCCACAAATATAATACCCACGCAACCCTTAAAGATAAAGCATACAAATCAAACAGAAAGCAGTAAAGTGATCTAGAAATCCCTAAGGCATTCTCTCTTTAGGGTGTCTCCCCGGCAGAGTCGCCAGTTCTGTAATACGGTGAACTGACTTTGAGATTTTTGTATCGCAAATGTGCAGATAGCAAGAGTCGCCACCGACTTTTCTTTTATCCAATTAAGGGAAGGTAAAAAGTACAGAAAAAGACCTTCGTTAGATTCTGAGTAAGGGAGAAGGTTATGAAAAGGGGATGTATTAGCACCCCTTTCCATCCGTAGTTATCTACGGGCTCTTAGTTGCTCTTAGATCACTTTAAAATTGTGCTTTCTGTGTGTTTGAAAATGTTTTTGAAAAGGCATTTCGCTTTGACTTTGTAATGATTCATGTAGGAATGTATACAAAGTGTTCGGAAATGTTTCGTTTTGAAAAGAGTTTGAACTTTGACAAAAGTGTGAGGTGTAAAAAGATGTTTTGATAGAGGAAGCAACTAAAAGTCTTATTACCTACTCAGAATGGTCGTTTTCGTGTTGTTTTACGTTCCTTTAGGATAGTGCTATCCATACCATTAATTGGTAGGTAACCCTATTCGTTGGATGTGGAAGGGACATTCGAAGGGACACCGGATGGTCATAGAAGGCAACTTGTAGGAAGTATCCTAGCACATTCGAAGGGACTATCATCATTTTTCGTAGGCGACAATCGAGGGTCAAGGTCATGTATTCGTAGGCGACATCGTGGGTCTATGATCTTTGTATCGAAGGGACTATGATGATTTGTATTGAAGGCAACGGTGCTAGGATACCTCTACATTCGAGGGACTTGACCATTTATTCGAAAGGAAACGAGAGAGAATTACCCTAAGGGTTGCGTGTGTGAAAAGAGTGTGTCAATTCAGATATTTTTATCTTGGAATTATGAGTGATCTATATCCAATTTTATCTTGCCATACACGTCTAATTACTAGCAATATATAGGGTGCGGAAAGTAAATTGCGGAAATGTAAAGTGCGGAAAGGTAAAGTCCTACGATATTACATGGCTTTGGGGCAAATACATGTCATACCCCAATTTTTGACCTAATATACCACCTTACATTTGCATCATTGCATCACTAACAGTTCAGAACAGAATTAATCGGGTGTAGCTTCTACAGGTCAAAATTAGGGTTTCATCAATTTTTCATCTGATTCAAGAGGCAATCAATTAGGGTTTGAGCTTCATTCACCTCAATTGATCTATCTTGATCAAACCATCAACCTCTAATCTTCAGATATCCAACTTTTCCTCATGATCTATCGAGGATCGACCAATTAGGGTTTTTATCGAGGATGAGCAATCACTGATTTTCTGATTAATGAATGACTTTTTTGATTGTAAATTGATCTTCATATCCTAATTTCTGGATTCAAAACATCACAGAAGTTCACAGAATTCATCAGTCAATTTCTGGATCATCTGATGAAATTTCATCTGCACTGAAAAGTCAAACTTTGACTTTTGGTCAACTTTTTCAAGATAAAACTTTTTCCATCATCAAAATACTTCAAATGATCCATCATGATCATAAAAAATCAAGAAATTTGGAAAAGTCAACAAAAAGTCAAAATTTTCAACACTTAGAAAATTTTTCAAGTGTTAAAATTTCATACTTTTTCCAAACTTCATGGCATTTTTTCACATAGTTCCACTTGGAATTGGAAAAAACTCAAAACATGAAAGTTGTAGCCCTTGAAACAAGCTTTCCAAAATGTCCAAGAACTCTCAAATCCATGGAGTCTAGCTATACTTTTGATTTTGAAACATAGAGCTCCAAAATCCTTGATTTTCAAGTACAACTTTCAAAATTATAGGTCATTTTTGAGTTTTTCTTCTAGAAGCCATGCCACCTAGCAAAGAGGGATAGAGCTGATAAAAAATCAGCTGGATAGTAATTATGATGGGATAAGATCAAGTTGAATAATTAACCATGGTTAAAAGGAAGCTTCCTTTTGCATTTATTGCAAAAATGACTTCCTTGCCCTCTAAGGCAACTTGTAAATACCAAAGCCAATCTTCTTCACTTACCATTCAGAACTTTTGACCTATAAATAGAGGTCATGTTGGCCATTTGAAACTACACCAAAGCTATGCCAAAACAAGCTTTCTCACTTCTTTCTTAAAATTCAAGTAACATAGTGTAATTTGAGAATTCTTGTAATTTTTCAAAACTTGTGAAAAACATGAGAGATTTGGTGTCTAATATGTCATAAACATCATATGTAATTGGTTTGTAACTTAAAATCTACACAAGAAACACTAAAAATCAGATTTGCATTTCAAGCTTTCAAACTTGCCAAAACTGCCTTAACTATCGAATTTGATCATTGGCTCGAGCAAGTTGTGATTTTTTCACTCAAACATCATCAACATACTCCATAAAGATGATACAAACCATCACTTTTGATCTGTAACACCTCCAGGCACAGATTCGAATTTCACTTTGAGCCAATGCAAGTGGACTTGGGTAGAATAGCTCAGACCATTCCAAAGCAAGCAGGCCATCCTCACACCTTCCATAAGGTTCACTGGTGCTATAGCCATCATCAAACAACAACTGGAAACACTCTAGCATAGTTTTCGATTTCAGTTTGAACAGGTAAGAAACTCAACTTCGAACTCTTTGATTCTTGAATTACAGTTTAAAAAGCTCTTGGCCATTTTGTTTCTGCACCATCACTGATCAATAACCCTCAATCAATTGATTAATTCATTCACCATACACGATTTCAATTAGAATTTTCAGAACTAGGGTTCTTCGTGTTCTTGCGAAGTTCAATCATGTTAAACTGAAAATAAATGAAATTAAATGACATCATCATGTTCCTGGGTTTAAAACAATCAAGTTTGATGTTTACATCGAGCAATTTCATGAAGAAATGAAGAATCCATGGCTGATTGAAGATTGGAGGAAGAAGAAGAACACTGCGCGCGTTTTTTTCAAATTTAAAAATCCAGTTTATAATATAATTACATGGTTTGATTTCAATACACGGATGTATTGCCGCCCCAGCGGTTGCCAGCTCACTATTAAGTCACTCTTGCCATGCCTTGCCTAATGGTCCCGGGTTCGAGTAGCCTTGGGACCATTTTTGCCAAACTTTTTTCATTTTCTCTTCACATTTTTTCCAAACTTTGACTTTTTCAAAACTCAATCAAAAATCCTCATTTTGAGGTGATTTTTTGTACACTTTTCAATTAACATGTCTATTTTAAGACAGTGTCAAAAAAATTCAGAAAAACTTTCATCTGATTATACTTTTATCGAGCCGAAAACGATACATTTGAGTACTTTTTAAAGCACTTTCAAAGGCGTTTTTTTTCAAACTTTCGAAGCCCGATTCTTTTCCAAACTTCTTGTAAGTAAATTTAATCTTTTCAAAAATACTTTCAAGATCTTCTTTTTCAAAACTTTTCATCAAACTTACATCTTTTTCCATGATCGATCCGATTTAAACGATAAAACCGAATTCGTTTTCTCTCGAATTTCTTAACCGATCATGGGCCTCCCTCACGGTGTAAGTCCCAAAATTCTTTATGTACATACATATTTCCTTGTACATATCTAACTCTTTTTATGTACATACCCATTTTTACCTATGCATAATACAAACGACTTTTGTAAATACTCAAGTTTAGACAAACTTCGTCCGTTTGTTTTTTTGTTTCGCTTGTGTATACACTAAATACCATTGGTATTAAAAGGAGCATTATTCCCGGTGAAACTGCTTTTAAACCAATGGGCCACCCTTATGGTGTAAGTCCCAACCTTCCTATGTACATCCACATCTTCCTGTATATAAATACTCGTTCGTGTACATATTTACTTCCTTGTACACAATTCAAACTTGTAAATAATCAGGTTACGCTCGTCTTGGGCTTCGTTCAAAAGAACTCCTCATTGAGTTTAGCCTTCTCTTGGGCATCATACAAGAAAGAGACCAGGAAATCTCTTAACAGCCTCCTATTGGGCTTCCAATACAAAGAATCACCCGCGCTAGGATAGAACCCTGAGAGTATAATTTCCCGATGAAATTGCTCATGATCCTAAGAGGATGGTTTCCCGGTGAAATCCCTCTTAAAGCCAATGCCAGCCATACCCTATAGCTTCCTCTTGAGCTTCATACAAGGACCCTCGATGACCCTCGATGACCCTCGGAATGCCTCCTCTTGGGCTTACAATACAAGGACCCATGGGCTTCTTAAAAGCATCCCCCTAATCTAATCAATTTCTCCTCGAGATTTAGACATCTATCATCTCTATGGAAGAAGTATCTCATCTATCACATCACATACAATAAAAAACTTTTCAAACTCTTTTCAAACAAAAACATCTCTTAATTGTAAATGGTAACGCTTGTACACTCAAGCAAAACACCCAATGCTTACAATTAAAAGATTCAATCATCTTTTTCAAACATATTTCTAAAACTCGTAAGTGGTAACGCTTGTACACTCAAGCAAAACACCTATAACTTACGACGAATGATTCAATCAATCAAACTTTTCAAAAATGTATGTGATGAAATAGATTAGATACATTTTTCATTAAGATGACATTTGTCTGTGTCTCTTACTAACATCCTGTTGCTTCCACTAGCATAAGTGGGAACTACGATTGCTCTGACTTTCTCAACATCCTTTTGAGAATACGTAGGCACAAGGTCTCATCCTTGACGAGCAAATTTCTTTCTCCCTCAAACCAAACAAACCATAGATCCCTTTAGATCCGAGCTACAAATGCTCTAATTCCCATTAAGGGATATGTATGCAGAAGATCCCAATGATCTTTGCGAGCACAATAATAACAAAACCTAGGATCCCACATAATCTACCTTTCTTAAAATCCCAAAGGAGAAACTTTCCCAATCATAGAAATAGCAAATTAAAACACACAAACATATCAAACATATTCATATATAAAGCTATAGATAACTATATATATTTAGGGTCCTCCATCTATTCCCTTTATATAACAAACCCTCTTGCTCGGAATCTCCCCAATGCGTTGCGTCTAGTTTGCGCTAGTCGTAATGCATATCATATCAATTGAGGGTATTGCAGCTTTCCCCTTTTTCATAATCATTTTTCTTGTGTTGGAAATAATAAAGCTTGATGCTCGCAACATCTTTATAAACAAATCAAAAGAGTAAATCGTTTCGAGCCAGAGAATCCGAATTCAGATTCGATTCCCTTGCACGTCACTTTTTAACGCGAACAGAAAAAATGGCGACTCTGCTGGGGAGTACGCTGAACTTTGATTTCCAAAAAAATGTGACTGTGCTCAAGAGCACCAAGATTTTTTTGTTTTCAAAAAGAAAAAAAGGGGTTAAGCTTTCATATGTGCATATGTTTGTTTTCCTTTATTGTGTGTTTTCGCGATTTCATCTGATGGAAAGAAATCCTAACCCGGATTGAAGAAACATTTTAAGATCTAGGTGGGGGTCTAGTCCTATTAACTTGTGAGAAGCCTCAGTACTTACAGAGTTAATTTGAGATCCCTCTCTCAGTGGAGGTTGTCATGGGAGTATTTGTGTTTAGCAAGTATTTGCAAAGACATTTTACTTTCAAGAGAACTTGCGAAGCTGAGTGGCTGTAGAACACATAACCTATCCTGGCCATTTAGGATGTAGTGCAGAAATTATTCGGGCGTAAGCCTAGAATAATTGTCATGCAAGACTACGATCAAGCGAGTTTTTCTCGAAAAATATTATTGGAATTCGAGTATTCAACAAATCCGATAATATTTCAAAGAGAAGCGTTGAGCCTGTATTATCACTAGAACCCGTTTCACAAATGAATAAGCCTTTAGAACTTACCCACGTTTGATTCTTATCGTTGGCCTCATGCTCGTGACTTCGAACGCTTAACCGTGTGAATAACTTCTAACCATGTTTGTAGCATTCATGCATTCATTCAAAAACTTCGTTTCTCTTCCCATTTCCAAAGAATTTAGAGATTTTTCTTTGTAAATATTTTAGGTTAGAGTGATGGACGTCAGAGGAAGATTCACCAAGAGATACAGTTTTAGAATTCCTGATGTGGGAAAGTTGAAAGAGTTAGCATCCTTGGTAGAAGATCCCTCGGATTTCAGAAAACGCTATGGAACTCTTTTAACTATTCTGAACACTAACGTTAATGAAGGACTTCTCAAAACTTTCGTTCAGTTTTACGATCCAGTTTATCGCTGTTTCACTTTCCCTGACTATCAGTTGATGCCTACTTTGGAAGAGTACGCACACATCATAGGTATCTCAGTATCAAACAAAGTGCCTTTCAATGGTTTGGAAGCCATTCCTAAGTCACCAGTCATTGCAACAATGACTCACTTAAAGAATTCTGAGATAGACAAAAACCTAACTACCACAGAAAACTCTTAGGACTAACTTCAAAGTTCCTAATGGAGAAGGCTCTTAAATTCTCTGAAGCCGGTAGTATGGTGGCCTTTGAAGCTATTTTAGCTTTACTCATCTATAGATTGGTGTTGTTTCCCAACGTCCCAAGTTTCGTTGATGTCAACGCCATAAGGATCTTTCTGATTGGAAATCCTGTTCCCACTTTGCTTTGTGACACGTACTTCTCCATTCATCATAGGAATCGTCAAGGAGATGGAACTATTGTGTGTTGTGTACCTCTGTTCTTCAAATGGATTGTCTCATACTTGCCTAAATCTCCTATCTTCCGCGAAAACAAAGACGATTGGCATTGGTCTCGAAGACTCATGTCTCTTACAAACGACGATATCCATTGGTATACCTTGGTAGACAATGAGATGGAAATCATTGAGAGCTGTGGAGAATTTGCCAACGTACCTCTCATTGGTACAAAAGGAGGAATCAACTACAACCCATTCCTGGCGAGACGTCAACTCGGGTACGCAAACTCTAGTAAACCTCTTGGTTTTACAGTGGAGAGTTACTTCTATCATGAAGGGGAGGATTCCCAAGGTTTGAAAGCCAGAATGATCAGAGCTTGGCATCACATCCGAAGGAAGGAAAAAGGTAATGCAAGGAATTGTGTAGCCATGGAAATCTACACTTCTTGGGTAAAGAAAAGAGCGAAGGAATTCCGAATGCCTTATGCTTATGAGGAACCTATGTTCTAAACAGCTTCCAAATCAACAATTTTTCCCGTCGAGACTATGGGAGAATACCAAGAAGCTTTGGCCAAGATGAGGTTTGAGAAAGAGGCTTTGGAAGACAAGTTCCTTAAGACTGATCTCGAAAATGAAAAGCTCAAGAAGCAGGTCAAAGATCATGAAAAGACGCTTTACTTCCAAGATGAATGGATAATGGAGAAAGATGAGAAGATTCGTCAGAAAGATAACGCGATCAAAAGATATATCAAAGAAAGGAAAAGAAAGCTTGAGGAAATGACACCCAGCGATCCTGCTCCCGACGAGTGGAAGAAAGTCATTAGTAAGCTAAAAGCCGAGAAAGCTGAACTGAAAACTCACTATGGGAAAGAAATCCTGAAGTTGAAGCTACATCAAGCCTTTGGTTCTTCATCCGAAGAAGACGTTTAATTAATTTAGATTGTAATTTTTATCATTTATTTTATCATTTGTACGAGCCATGCTCAAAAACAAACAATTGTTGTAATCTTCTTTCAATAATCAATAAAATATGTGTTTTCCATCCAAATATTTGCTAGAAATTTCTCTTTTAGCGTAAATTCTTTGGAAATCTTTCTTTACATTCATAATCATGCATCATACTTTGCATATCGAGTTTGTTGTTTAGAGTCTGATATTTTGGAATTCTTTCCAGAAAGGAAAAGATCGGCAAGCTGTCACGTCTTAGAGTTTCTCGACCACGTCCACAGCCAACTCGTACATACAATACACGTTCAAAAAGAAGGAAAGTAATGGAAGGATTTGAGCAAGAAATTATTGAGCTTCGTAGTACAGTGACAACACTGCAAGAAGAGGTGGAAAGACTCACTTCTTTGGTCAATTCATTGGCAACTGCGCAAAGTCAGCAAGCAACATTGAGCAGTCAAAATCAAGCGGTGATTTCAGAGATTACTACTACTCCAGTTTCAACTGTTGCAACTTGTAGTCCAGTCTTCAGTATGCCAGAAGGTTATCCATGGGGCATGCCTTTCAATTTCGGCATCGGATTTCGTCAACCGACTTCTCAGGTACAAACAACCACGCTTGGAGTACCTACTTTGTAAAACTCAACACTTACTCCACAGCATGGAGTAACTTTTCCGCAAGTCACTATGACGGTTTCTCAACCAATCATGACGAACTCAGCATCCGTAGTTCACACTACTGCAGACGAAGAAGTCCACCATAGTCCAGGCGACAACACGAATCATCGTGGCCAGATGGATAATCTCCAAGAACAGCTCCTCAAAATGCAGCTGGAGATTAAAATAATCCGTGGAAAGGAATTTTTTGGGAAGAACGCCCACGATCTGTGCTTAGTTCCTCACATAAGGATACCCGCAAAGTTCAAAGTCCCTGACTTTGAAAAATATAAAGGAAATTCCTGTCCACAGAGTCATCTTACGATGTACGCCAGGAAAATGTCTACGTACAAAGACAATCACCAATTGTTAATCCACTACTTCCAAGACAGTCTCACCGGTGCCGCACTAAAGTGGTATATGGGACTAGACAGTGTGCGAATATCCAGACATTCAATGATCTAGGTGAAGCCTTCGTCCAACAATATAAATTCAACTTGGACATGGCTCCAGATCGGGATCAACTCCGCTCCATGTCTCAAAAGGAAAGAGAGACATTCAAAGAATACGCCCAACGTTGGAGGGAAATTGCTGCCCAAGTCAACCCACCGTTACAAGAGAAGGAGGTGACCAAGGTTTTCTTAAACACTCTTGGCCCATTTTACTACGAACAGATGATCGCTAGCGCTCCCGGAGATTTCACCGAGATGGTAAGCATGGGAATGCGGTTAGAGGAAGGAGTTCGAACAGGACGCCTAATCAAAGAAATAGGATCTTCCAGTGGAACTAAGAAGGTTGGAACCAGTTTTCCAAAGAAAAAGGAACACGACATAGGAATGGTATCCCGAGGGAAACCACGAAAGAATGTCAGTCAACAACGACAGGTAGCTGCCATAGCACCCGCTGTTAATACATGTCCAAATGCAGGAATTGCTCCGCAGTTCCAACAAACTCAACAGCCTCGACAACAGGCTCAGCAGTTCAACAATCAGAACCGTGCGCCCAGGGTCTCGTAATTTGACCCAATTCCGATGACGTACACAGAACTATATCCTGCATTAATAGAAAGGAATCTTGTGCAAACAAGGTCACCACCTCCGGTACCAGACAAATTGCCATGGTGGTACAAAACAGACGTATCTTGCCCTTTTCATCAAGGGGCACCGGGTCATGATCTTGAGCATTGCATAACATTAAAAGCTGAAGTACAAAGGTTAGTCAGGTCTAATCTTCTTTCCTTTAGAAATACAAATCCAAACGTGCAAGCAAATCCACTTCCCAGTCACAGTGGACATACAGTGAATTTGATACTAAGAAATACAGATCGGTATCTTGTCACAGACGTGAATCTGATCAGAGAAAGCTTGGTACAACTCCATGATACATACAGTACAATGGGCACTTTCACTAAACACGACTACACAGCTTGCAGCATCTGCTTCAAGGATCTTCGAGGATGTCCAACCATAAAGAGAAGATATTCAACGATTACTAGACATTGGTGACATACAGATCTTGAAACAGAAATGACTATTACGTGAATACAGTAGGGCATTTTCCGCATGAGCTTTTAGTCTCAGATATCAACTCGGAAATTCCCGAAGTAAACGTTATTATCCCCTGTTTCAATGTGCCCAAGCATGCAGAGATTGAATATAACGGTTCAAACGTTCCAGGGTCTCCTTTGGTGATTTGCCTACCTGGTCTTGTTCCATACAGTTCTAACAAAGCAATTCCCTATCAATATAGTGCGACTATGATAGAAGATGGGAAGGAGAAACCCATGCCAACTCTTCCAGCTAATGTTAACATAACTGAGATAGGACGAGTGACACGAAGTGGACGTGTACATACTCCGTTGCCCCCAAAGCAACCTGTTGTTCCTATTGTTAGACAAAATCCAGTTGATACGCCACCCGAGAATCCCACGAGGATTCCCGTTGTTAATCCAAGCACAAATGTTGGTCCGTCTGATGGAACCAACGTCAACACAGATTTCGATGAAATTTTGAAGCTAATCAAGAAAAGCGAATACAGAGTTGTGGATCAGCTGATGCAGACTCCCTCCAAGATTTCGATACTATCTCTACTTCTAAATTCCGAAGCTCACCGAGAAGCTTTGATGAAAGTAATAGATCAAGCTTATGTAGATCATGACGTGACTACAGACCAGTTTGGAGGAATTGTAGGCAACATAACAGCTTGCAACAATTTAAGCTTCAAAGATCAAGAACTCCCAGAGGAAGGGAAAGATCACAATTTGGCTCTGCATATCTCGATGGTTTGCCAATCAGATTCCCTGTCCAATGTACTAGTAGATACCGGTTCATCCTTAAACGTAATGCCAAAAACGACTCTCGCTCGTTTAGCTTACAAAGGAACACCGATGAAGTTCAATGACATAGTGGTAAGAGCCTTTGACGGGTCAAGAAAGTCTGTTATTGGGGAAGTCGATCTCCCGATGACAATTGGTCCGCATACCTTCCAAATCACCTTCCAGGTCATGGATGTGCCAGCTGCTTACAGTTGTTTGCTAGGAAGACCATGGATCCACGAAGCAGGAGCAGTGACTTCCACTCTCCACCAGAAACTAAAGTTCACAGTGAATGGGAAGCTAGTAACCATCATCGGAGAACAAGCGTTACTAATAAGCCATTTATCCAGTTTTTCTTTCATCACAGCTAACGACGTTGAAGGAACACAGTCCCACGAACATCCGTTAGAAGATGAATCTACAAGCAAAAGCAGGTCATCTATCTCCTCTTACAAAGAAGCAGCGAAGATAGTAAAAGATGGTAATGCTGCAGGTTGGGGACAAGTAATAAAACCTGTCAACAACGAGACAAAGGCCGGGCTCGGATTTGCTCCAGTATTTCCTAAAGACAAGCAAATGGATGAAACACTTCGTCCAATCAGAGACATATTCCATAGTGGGGGTTTCTTAAACCCTGTTCTTCAAGAAGTTAACGTTCTTACTAATGAAGGTGATGAAGACGATCTCTCTGGATCTGAAGAATGGAGCACTTATCTAAACAGCTCTGAATATGTGTAACATGAAGAATCGTACGCACCGTTCTATCCTCCGACTGACCAATTCAAAGGCATGTCCCTACAAAAGAATGAAAATTCCCCTGTCCCTTCTGAAGTTTGGGATACCTTGGGAGAACCAAGTGGAAAGTTTGACTACATGGTGAAATACACTGCGCCTGAAAGCTCAAAAATCATAATTGAAGACATCCAGCCCACTGGATAGGGTGATTCATTTGAGTATCCTAGTCAACCAGAAGAGGTTTACACATCTTCCCGATCTCATCAACCAATTGAGGTTCCAAATGAAGATCTTTACTTTAACGCGCCCGTGGAATTTGTTAAACCACATTTTGACCATCACTACATCAATGTAATTACTGAAGATCAGGGATACGAATTGGAAAGTGTCGCCGACAATGAGTCTTTTCACTCAGAAGATTGGAGAGTACATCCTCATAATTCAACACAAATGCCAATGGAAAGTACATATGTTGTATCCCATGATTCTCGATCTGCCAATCAAGCGGAAGAAGATCGTTTCAGCAGCACCGAAGGCAAGGTCCATCGTCCAGAGTCTTCAAAGCCTTCTCAACCAACGACCAAAGTCTATTCAAGGATTATGCCAAGTGGAAAACTACCAGAGTACCTCGACTTCCAAGGAGTTCGCCACTACTGGAAACCTGTTGAAGTTCGGACTAATGTTCATAGTTCTAAGTAGTTTATCTTTGCTTTTGTTTTGAACTCTCGACTCGCCCAAGGCGAAGAGATGTTTTATAGGGTTTAGCTTTTAAATAATTTCTCTTTGTCTTGCCCTAGACGAATGAGTTTGTATTTTAGGGCCCTGTTTCATATTGTGAATCATAAATAAAACGCGTTGTTTTGATTCCACACTTTGTGTTTATTTTGTTTTTACCCTTTCTTGGAAATGATAATCCTAAAAAACATAATGAAAATCTTCAAAAAAAATAATAATAATCTGCATACACTTTCACATTAACTTTTTCCAAAAAAAAATGATAAAAAAAAGGAGAGTTAATTAATCCGACATAAATCAAATATGCAGATTAACAGATGGACAAATCCATTGAACGCAATAACTCTATGATCTCTCCCAACTTTGAAATCCCTAGTGAAGTCGCCGAGGAAGAAATTGAAGAAGAGATCCCGGATGAGATTTCTCGACTACTTAAGCACGAGGAAAGAATCATTCAGCCTCACAAAGAGCCTTTGGAAGCAATCAACTTAGGTTCTGAGGAACACAAAAAAGAAGTAAACATCGGAGCTCTACTCGACAGCAATGTCAAGGGAAAACTGATAGATCTTCTCAAAGAATACGTCGATGTGTTTGCTTGGTCCTACCAAGACATGTCAGGTTTAGATACCAGCATCGTGGAGCATCACCTGCCATTAAGACCGGAGTGTCCACCAGTTAAACAAAGACTGAGAAGAGTTCACCCTGATATGGCCGACAAAATCAAAAAGGAAGTTCAAAAGCAGCTTGACGCAGGTTTCCTCGTCACTTCTGAATATCCTCAATGGCTAGCCAACATAGTACCTGTCTCCAAGAAAGATGGAAAGGTCAGAATGTGTGTTGACTACCGGGATTTGAACAAAGCAAGTCCAAAAGACGATTTCCCACTACCGCATATCGACATGCTAGTAGATAGCACTGCAAAGTTCAATGTCTTTTCCTTCATGGACGGTTTCTCTAGTTACAATCAGATCAGAATGGCTCCCGGAGACATGGAGAAGACATATTTTATCACGCCATGGGGCACTTTCTGCTACAAAGTAATGCCGTTTGGATTAAAGAATGCAGGCGCAACTTACCAAAGGGCGATGACTACTCTCTTTCATGACATGATGCACAAAGAGATCGAAGTCTACGTGAAAGACATGATAGCAAAGTTTGACACTGAAGAAGAGCATATAGAATATCTTTTGAAGTTGTTTCAGCGATTAAGGAAATTTCAACTTCGCCTGAATCCTAACAAATGCACCTTTGGGGTAAGATCTGGAAAACTCCTAGGTTTCATCGTCAGTCAAAGAGGTATTGAAGTTGACCCTGACAAAGTCAATGCTATTCAAGAAATGCCTACGCCGCATACAGAAAAGCAAGTAAGAGGATTTCTCTGACGGTTGAACTACATCTCCAGATTTATCTCTCAAATGACTGCTACTTGTGGGCCGATATTCAAGCTTCTCCGCAAAAATCAAGAGGTTGTGTGGACAGAAGATTGCCAAAAAGCATTTGACAGTATCAAGGAATACATGTCAGAACCACCAATACTGATTCCTCCAGTCGAAGGAAGACCATTAATCATGTACCTTACCGTGCTAGAAGATTCCATGGGCTGTGTGCTTGGACAACAAGATAAAACCAGTAGGAAGGAGCATGCCATCTACTACTTGAGTAAAAAGTTCACAGACTGTGAAACTCGTTACTCCATGCTCGAGAAAACATGTTGTGCTTTGGTATGGGCTTCAAAAAGTCTCCGCCAGTACATGATCAATCACACGACTTGGTTAATCTCCCAAATGGATCCAATCAAGTACGTCTTTGAAAAGCCTGCCTTAACAGGAAGAATTGCTCGATGGAAGATGCTATTATCTGAATATGACATTCAGTACCGTGCTCAAAAAGTGGTCAAAGGAAGCATTCTCGCCGATCACTTGGCTCATCAGCCGATCAACGAATACCAACCTCTCAAGTTTGACTTCCCTGACGAGGATGTTATGTACTTAAAAATGAATGATTGTGACGAACCACTACCCGAAGAAGTTCCTGATCTAGAATCTAGATGGGGCTTAATCTTTGATGGAGCAGTTAATGTCTTTGGCAATGGAATTGGGGCAGTCATCATCACTCCCGAAGGGTCACATATCCCGTTTTCCGCCAGATTGCTATTTGATTGCACGAACAACATCGCAGAATATGAAGCTTGTATCATGGGTATCGAAGAAGCCATCGATTTAAGGATCAAGATCCTTGACATATATGGAGATTCAGCCCTTGTGATCAACCAAATCAAAGACAAGTATGAAACTCATCATCTTGGTTTGATTCCCTACAGAGATTATGCAAGACGTTTGTTGACTTTCTTCAACAATGTGGAGCTGCATCATATCCCTCGAGATCAGAATCGAATGGCAGACGCCTTGGCTACTCTATCTTCCATGCTCAAAGTCAACCATTGGAACGATATGCCTAAGATCCGTATCAGACGCCTTGAAAGACCTGCATATATATTTGCAACTGAAGCAGTCTTCAATGATAAACCATGGTTTCACGACATCAAACTTTTTCTTCAAACTCGAGAGTACCCACTCGGGGCATCGTACAAAGATAGGGAAACTCTAAGGAGGCTTTCTAGAAATTTCTTCCTGAATGAAGATGTGCTATACAAAAGAAACTTCGACATGGTCCTGCTCAGATGCGTGGACAGACATGAAGCAGACACGATAATTCACGAAGTTCATGAAGGATCCTTTGGAACCCATTCAAATGGGCATGCAATGTCCAGAAAATTTTTTAGAGCAGGATACTATTGGATAACGATGGAATCCGATTGCTGTAAACATGTCAAGAGATGTCACAAGTGCCAGATCTACGCAGATAAGATCCATGTGCCGCCGACTCTACTCAACGTTCTCTCCTCTCCGTGGCCTTTCTCCATGTGGGGCATAGACATGATTGGGATGATCGAACCAAAAGCGTCCAACGGACATTGTTTCATTCTAGTGGCTATTGATTACTTCACCAAATGGGTCGAAGCAGCATCTTACGCCAATGTTACAAGACAAGTGGTTGTGAGGTTCATCAAGAACAACCTCATTTGCCGATATGGAGTTCCAAGCAAGATCATTACAGACAATGGATCGAACTTGAACAACAAAATGATGAAAGAATTGTGTGAGGAATTCAAGATCGAGCATCATAACTCGTCTCCTTACCGGCCAAAGATGAACGGCACCGTTGAAGCTGCCAACAAGAACATCAAGAAGAACGTCCAGAAGATGGTCATCACTTACAAAGACTGGCACGAAATGCTGCCATTTGCTCTGCATGGGTACCGTACTTCAGTATGCACTTCAACCGGGGCAACTCCTTTTTCTTTAGTATACGGCATGGAAGCAGTGCTCCCCTTAGAAGTTGAGATTCCGTCAATGAGAGTTCTCATGGAAACTAAGCTATCTAAGGCCGAATGGTGTCAAAGCTGATATGACCAGCTGAACTTAATCGAAGAAAAGCGCCTGGCCGCTCTGTGTAATGGACAACTATATCAAAGAAGAATGAAGAAAGCTTTCGACAAAAAGGTCCGACCTCGTGAATTCCGAGAAGGCGACGTCGTGCTTAAAAAGATTCTGTCTTTTCAACCAGATTCTAGGGGCAAATGGACTCCTAATTACGAAGGCCCATACATCGTCAAAAGAAGCTTTTCTGGCGGTGCTATGACTCTCACAACCATGGACGGTGATGAACTCCCGCATCCTGTGAATGTTGATGCAGTCAAGAAATACTTTGTCTAAAAAAACAAAAGAACAGCTCAGTAAGTCGAAAACCCGAAAAGGGCGGCTTAGGCAAAAAGGAGCGTCTCGATGGACTGAAAACCTGAAAAGGCGGTCCAGACAAAAATTAGAGACAATAAACAGAGAATATCCTGATAGATTGAAAACCTGAAAAAACGATCTATGCAAGAATAAGGATACAAAAAAAAAATGACAAAGTAACTGCAATCAGTCCATACTTCGTCAATCTGAAGAATTTTCCATCAACGGATCTTCAATCAAATCTTCTAAAGCAACAAGCATGGTTGGAATTCAAAGTTGTTAAGGATAATAGTGGTTATTGCTTTCAATGTAGCCTTTTCCCGATAAATTATCATTTCCAACTTTTGTAAATCGCTCGTGGAATCACGCCTTTGGCTGATTACCATTCTATCAATAAATTTGAGCCTTGTGCCTTTTTGCTTGCAATTCTTGCTTTATTCAGTTTTGCAAAATAACGCTTTTATTGTGAAAATCACTTTTGAAACTAAAAAGGTTTTAAATGAATTTTTACTTCAAAATTTTGAAATAAAAGCAAAATGTTCCTTTGGACTATGAGCATAGAAAGAACTTTAACAGTTTTCTCTCTGAAAGATAGAACAACTGCTACAGAAATCTTCTTCTCCTCAACAGAGATCATCAAAGAACAGCATTCTTATCCAAAGGAATTCCCAACAAAGTGGCCAGTAAATTTGCTTTTTCAGAAAGTTTAAAGCATGCAACTCAGATTCATCATCAGTAACGTCTACACCATGGCTGCAGATTTTGCTGAGTATTTGTTTGAACTGTGACGTAGTCCTTTTCCCAAATATCCCTTCGTTGTCTTGTCAAGTATTGTCAGCATGCGTATGACATTCATGACATTCATACATAATAGCATCATTAATGCATATCACTGGTTTAGATTGCGTCTACTCATATGGGCATGTCATATCTCAAGTAGATTATCCCCAAATAGAGAAATACATCTTTTCTCCATCATTTTCCCCAGCTGAAATCATTCATCATCGGGAACAAACTCGTGATTGACCCTTTCTTTCCAGTTTATTCCTGGATAGAACATCGTCTCTAACCAACAAAATAATAAGCAATAGCCTCGTCATCCGAGCCGCTTATTTCCTTTTCATCTTGAAACTTATCATAAAATGATTGTTCTCTTCAACAAGTTCAAATCATGAAAGTTCAAGAAATCTCCACAATTGTCTTTCTGTCTAAAAAGAAAACCTGTGTCTTTTCAATCAAAATACCCGCATTTTCTCAAGAGAGATATCCCCGACAAGATTGTATTTGTGAAAATAGAAACTCATTTGAGATCTGTTTCCATCATTGACTGTTATTCTCAAGGCTGAATACTCAATAATTTTCTCAAGAATTACTTTGTTATAGTTATCACTTCACTGATAATTGGTATTATCTTTAGAGCTCATTACCATAAACTATCACAAGGCCGATAATTGGTAATATCATCTTCACTTACCTTAAACATTGTCACAAGGCTGACAGAAGGTAATTTTCTCGTTCCCCAAAGCGAAACATATATTCACATCCATTGTGAATCTATTTTCCCAGTGAAACATATTGCTTGTTTCCCAACAAACAGGATTCTCTTTTCTTAGACACATTGAGTCATCCTCACAAATTTTTCCCCATCATATCAATCTTTGGTATTTCCTGGGTAAACTTTTTGCAATCATTTTGCATCATCCGCATTTTTGGTATCTTAGGTCCAAAATTTGCGTATTCTGATATTTAACTCTCTTCACACCTATCGAGATGAAGATATTCATCTTCATATCTCAGGGTAAAGAAAATTAAATAGGGGCATCTGTCATACCCCAATTTTTGACCTAATATACCACCTTACATTTGCATCATTGCATCACTAACGCCTCGTAATGTAATTAATCCGTGTAGCTTCTACAGTTAAAATTAGGGTTTCATCAATTTTTCATCTGATTCAAGAGGCAATCAATTAGGGTTTGAGCTTCATTCACCTCAATTGATCTATCTTGATCAAACCATCAACCTCTAATCTTCAGATATCCAACTTTTCCTCATGATCTATCGAGGATCGACCAATTAGGGTTTTTATCGAGGATGAGCAATCACTGATTTTCTGATTAATGAATGACTTTTTTGATTGGAAATTGATCTTCATATCTTAAATACAACATGTTGACCTAATTTCTGGATTCAAAACATCACAGAAGTTCATAGAATTCATCAGTCAATTTCTGGATCATCTGATGAAATTTCATCTGCACTGAAAAGTGAAACTTTGACTTTTGGTCAACTTTTTCAAGATAAAACTTTTTCCATCATCAAAATACTTCAAATGATCCATCATGATCATAAAAAATCAAGAAATTTGGAAAAGTCAACAAAAAGTCAAAATTTTCAACACTTAGAAAATTTTTCAAGTGTTAAAATTTCATACTTTTTCCAAACTTCATGGCATTTTTTCACATAGTTCCACTTGGAATTGGAAAAAACTCAAAACATGAAAGTTGTAGCCCTTGAAACAAGCTTTCCAAAATGTCCAAGAACTCTCAAATCCATGGAGTCTAGCTATACTTTTGATTTTGAAACATAGAGCTCCAAAATCCTTGATTTTCAAGTACAACTTTCAAAATTATAGGTCATTTTTGAGTTTTTCTTCTAGAAGCCATGCCACCTAGCAAAGAGGGATAGAGCTGATAAAAAATCAGCTGGATAGTAATTATGATGGGATAAGATCAAGTTGAATAATTAACCATGGTTAAAAGGAAGCTTCCTTTTGCATTTATTGCAAAAATGACTTCCTTGCCCTCTAAGGCAACTTGTAAATACCAAAGCCAATCTTCTTCACTTACCATTCAGAACTTTTGACCTATAAATAGAGGTCATGTTGGCCATTTGAAACTACACCAAAGCTATGCCAAAACAAGCTTTCTCACTTCTTTCTTAAAATTCAAGTAACATAGTGTAATTTGAGAATTCTTGTAATTTTTCAAAACTTGTGAAAAACATGAGAGATTTGGTGTCTAATATGTCATAAACATCATATGTAATTGGTTTGTAACTTAAAATCTACACAAGAAACACTAAAAATCAGATTTGCATTTCAAGCTTTCAAACTTGCCAAAACTGCCTTAACTATCGAATTTGATCATTGGATCGAGCAAGTTGTGATTTTTTCACTCAAACATCATCAACATACTCCATAAAGATGATACAAACCATCACTTTTGATCTGTAACACCTCCAGGCACAGATTCGAATTTCACTTTGAGCCAATGCAAGTGGACTTGGGTAGAATAGCTCAGACCATTCCAAAGCAAGCAGGCCATCCTCACACCTTCCATAAGGTTCACTGGTGCTATAGCCATCATCAAACAACAACTGGAAACACTCTAGCATAGTTTTCGATTTCAGTTTGAACAGGTAAGAAACTCAACTTCGAACTTTTTGATTCTTGAATTACAGTTCAAAAATCTCTTGGCCATTTTGTTTCTGCACCATCACTGATCAATAACCCTAAATCAATTGATTAATTCATTCACCATACACGATTTCAATTAGAATTTTCAGAACTAGGGTTCTTCGTGTTCTTGCAAAATTCAATCATGTTAAACTGAAAATAAATGAAATTAAATGACATCATCATGTTCCTGGGTTTAAAACAATCAAGTTTGATGTTTACATCGAGCAATTTCATGAAGAAATGAAGAATCCATGGCTGATTGAAGATTGGAGGAAGAAGAAGAACACTGCGCGCGTTTTTTTCAAATTTAAAAATCCAGTTTATAATATAATTACATGGTTTGATTTCAATACACGGATGTATTGCCGCCCCAGCGGTTGCCAGCTCACTCTTAAGTCACTCTTGCCATGCCTTTCCTAATGGTCCCGGGTTCGAGTAGCCTTGGGACCATTTTTGCCAAACTTTTTCATTTTCTCTTCACATTTTTTCCAAACTTTGACTTTTTCAAAACCCAATCAAAACTCCTCATTTTGAGGTGATTTTTTGTAAACTTTTCAATTAACATGTCTATTTTAAGACAGTGTCAAAAAAATTCAGAAAAACTTTCATCTGATTATACTTTTATCGAGCCGAAAACGATACATTTGAGTACTTTTTAAAGCACTTTCAAAGGCGTTTTTTTTTTCAAACTTTCGAAGCCCGATTCTTTTCCAAACTTCTTGTAAGTAAATTTCATCTTTTCAAAAATACTTTCAAGATCTTTTTTTTCAAAACTTTTCATCAAACTTACATCTTTTTCCATGATCGATCCGATTTAAACGATAAAATTGAATTCGTTTTCTCTCGAATTTCTTAACCGATCATGGGCCTCCCTCACAGTGTAAGTCCCAAAATTATTTATGTACATACATATTTCCTTGTACATATCTAATTCTTTTTATGTACATACCCATTTTTACCTGTGCATAATACAAACGACTTTTGTAAATACTCAAGTTCAGACAAACTTCGTCCGTTTGTTTTTTCGTTTCGCTTGTGTATATACTGAATACCATTGGTATTAAAAGGAGCATTATTCCCGGTGAAACTGCTTTTAAACCAATGGGCCACCCTTATGGTGTAAGTCCCAAACTTCCTATGTACATCCACATCTTCCTGTACATAAATACTCGTTTGTGTACATATTTACTTCCTTGTACACAATTCAAATTTGTAAATAATCAAGTTACGCTCGTCTTAAACGTTCGTTTCACATACACTTGTTTATATTTCCTTCATAAACTCTTGTAAATAAAACATCATGTATCTGTTTATATTTCCTTCATAAACTCCTGTGAATACATATCACACACACACTTATTTAATACAACTGTCTAGTTATAACATAACAACTAGTCTAACCAATAGGCTCCCCACAAAGTTAGCCTCCTCTTGGGCTTTGTACAAGGTAACTCATTTCATCTGAGTTCAGCCTCCTCTTAGGCTTCATATAAGAAAACTCATTCATCTGAGTTTAGCCTCCGCTTAAGCATCATATAAGACAACACTCCCCTGTTGAGTCAGCCTCCTCTTGGGCTTCGTTCAAAAGAACTCCTCATTGAGTTTAGCCTTCTCTTGGGCATCATACAAGAAAGAGACCAGGAAATCTCTTAACAGCCTCCTATTGGGCTTCCAATACAAAGAATCACCCGCGCTAGGATAGAACCCTGAGAGTATAATTTCCCGGTGAAATTGCTCTTGATCCTAAGAGGATGGTTTTTCGGTGAAATCCCTCTTAAAGCCAATGCCAGCCATACCCTATAGCTTCCTCTTGAGCTTCATACAAGGACCGTCGATGACCCTCGATGACCCTCGGAATGCCTCCTCTTGGGCTTACAATACAAGGACCCATGGGCTTCTTAAAAGCATCCCCCTAATCTAATCAATTTCTCCTCGAGATTTAGACATCTATCATCTCTATGGAAGAAGTATCTCATCTATCACATCACATACAATCAAAAACTTTTCAAACTCTTTTCAAACAAAAACATCTCTTAATTGTAAGTGGTAACGCTTGTACACTCAAGCAAAACACCCAATGCTTACAATTAAAAGATTCAATCATATTTTTCAAACATCTTTCTAAAACTCGTAAGTGGTATCGCTTGTACACTCAAGCAAAACACCTATAACTTACGACGAATGATTCAATCAATCAAACTTTTCAAAAATGTATGTGATGAAATAGATTAGATACATTTTTCATTAAGATGACATTTGTCTATGTCTCTTACTAACATCCCGTTGCTTCCACTAGCATAAGTGGGAACTACGATTGCTCTGACTTTCTCAATATCCTTTTGAGAATACGTAGGCACAATGTCTCATCCTTGGCGAGCAAATTTCTTTCTCCCTCAAACCAAACAAACCATAGATCCCTTTAGATCCGAGCTACAAATGATCTGATTCCCATTAAGGGATATGTATGCAGAAGATCCCAATGATCTTTGCGAGCACAATAATAACAAAACCTAGGATCCCACATAATCTACCTTTCTTAAAATCCCAAAGGAGAAACTTTCCCAATCATAGAAATAGCAAATTAAAACACACAAACATATCAAACATATTCATATATAAAGCTATAGATAACTATATATATTTAGGGTGCTCCATCTATTCCCTTTATATAACAAACCCCCTTGCTCGGAATCTCCCCAATGCGTTGCGTCTAGTTTGCGCTAGTCGTAATGCATATCATATCAATTGAGGGTATTGCAGCTTTCCCCTTTTTCATAATCATTTTTCTTGTGTTGGAAATAATAAAGCTTGATGCTCGCGGCATCTTTATAAACAAATAAAAAGAGTAAATCTTTTCGAGCCAGAGAATCCGAATTCAGATTCGATTCCCTCGCATGTCACTTTTTAACGCGAACAATACATAATTGAAAGTGCGGAAAATAAAAGTCCTAATTAAACTATTACATCCCATAGGCAGTTACATAATTGAAAAAGAAAAGAATTAAAAATCGTCTGAAACGGTATAAACTGTGAACAAATACAAAATCGGAAAACGGAAGAAAATTGCATAAGAAGAAAATGTTAGTAAAAATAAGTATTTTTGAATGAGAAAAAGTTTTTGTGTTAATAATGACATAAATATGATAGGATAATTTTTTGGGAATTTTTGGAATTGATTTGATAATTAAAAAACAATTAAAAGTAATTATATGATTAATTAGAAATTAAAATAAATATGCATGCAAAAATAATAATTTTAATGCTAAAAATTAAATAAACATTTTTCTGATGATTATGCAAAAAAATAAATATTTTTTGTGTTTTTTAAATGCATGATAAAAATTATTGAAGGTAAATTAAATTAACATGAAAATATTAAAGAAAATAGAAAAAGTAAAAAAAATATGTTAGTTTTCTAACTTGTGAAAAAAACAATTGCCATGGCTGGGATTCGAACTCAGGTCCCCTGCTTCACAACGCGCTGCCACGACCAACTGAGCTAGAGCGCCCACATGTTTAGAAAACGAAACGAGTTGTTTTTAAACGAAACTGCTTCCTGGGAATTCAAATTCACGCGCGAAGAAATCATCTTCTTCGTTTGAATTTCTGGGAATTTTGCGTCGGTCTTGCTCGACGCTAAGGCCCCTGCAAACATCAAAAATCCAACACAAGCAATATAAATGAAATCTAAAGGCATGGTTCGATTGGAAACATTGCTCTGAACACGATGGTGGTGTTCTTTTTGTCCAATTTTTCCTATTTAGAGAGGCCCTAATTCGAACCAGAAAACCCTAAACATGGCATATTTCGATTCAGGCCATGAAAATGCAATTCGATTGTCCAGATAGCTTGCAAACTTCAAACTAAACACAAATCAAACATCAAAACATGTTAAAAATGCATGATAAACAGAATTCGATTTTGAAAAAAATAAGAACAAACCAAAACTGGATTTCGTATTTCTTGATGTTTTTGAGAGTTGTAAAGGTCTGGAATCACTCAAGAGGCTTCAAGGAATGTGTTTGGATGATTAGAATCGGCTGAAACCAAGCGAAACTAGGGTTGCCAATACCTTGAAACACACGGATTTTTTGAGTTTGGAATAGGGTTCTTGAGGCAATTTTTCTATTCTTTCTTGTTGTGTAGGCATTGTATATTTATAGTAGATGGATTTAGGTCTGAACTCAAGAGCAAATAATGATCAATCAATGTGAAAAATATTTGATTTTGTATGAAATCAAATCTTCATTTTTTGATCAAATTTCAATCAAATTCTTGCCAAATCTATGCAAATTTCGAAATTTGCCAGCTTGTGTGAGTTACTTGGACCTCAAGCATGAGAGAAAAATCAATCTTGCATTTAATTTTGATTTTATACCTTATTTTTTAATTTAATTTGTATTTAAATGAATAAAATCCAAATTAAATAGAAAAATAAAGCTAAAATTTGTGGAATTGGGCTTGGATGTTCCAAATTGTCTAAGGAACAAGTTTGAATGAAGAAAAACTAGGCCCATTTGCAAAATAATGGATTTTAACAAGTATCTCTCTTTGTGCACTTCTTCAAAAATGCCCAACTTGTGCAAGGTGTATTTTGCCCAATTTTCCACATTTTTGAGTGGTCTTGGACTTTTTAGAAAGCTCTAGGTGTCCTCTAAACAACCTCTTTGGTTTCATCTCAATTGGAGTTTCCATGCTCAATAAATATTCAAAACAAAAAGTTGACTTTTTGTTGACTTTGAAAAGGACCTGTAATGTTTTGATCCATACCTTCCAAATGAAGCATTTTTTGAACATTCTTGTGAGACATGAAGTTGTATAGAATTGAATTTCCTTCAAAATGAGAGGTGGTGGAAAAATTTCTGAGAAAGTATGAAGAAGTTATGCTCAGTCAAAGTTCAGTTGACTTTTCACTCAGAAACCCTAATTTGGAAAGTTTGACCTTTGTGCAAATCTTGAGTTTTCTTGATGAATCATGATCAATCCTTGATCAAATGATGAATGTAACTTCAAAATGAGGATATTGACCAAAAATCATGAAGTTTGACTGTATGTTGACCTCAATTGACTTTTTGTCCAATACAACTGATTTTCAACCATCTGAGCAATTGTCTGAGGAAACTTGACATGAAGAATATTTGAAGCATATGAGGAGGCATGATGAACACTGGAGATGTTGGAAGTCCATATGGATCTGAGCATTTCCAAACCCTAGTTTGGGTTGATTGTCTAGGAGAGGGTTTGTCTGGTCAACCCTTGTGAAATCCTTGAGCATGGATGTATGAAATGTCTTGAGAAGTAGGAGGGTAAATTTTGGGGTATGACATCTTACAATGAACATTAGAATTGTTGTCTCAACTTGCATTCTTAACGTGTTCATGCATAATCTTGCACATGAGCATTAGAATTGTTGACACAACTTGCATTCTTTACATGTTCATGCATTGTTATCTTACAATGAATATTAGAATTGTTGTCTCAACTTGCATTCTTAACATGTTCATGCATAATCTTGCGTATGAGCATTAGAATTGTTGCTTCAACTTGCAATTCCTCACATGTTCATGCATTTGAATTTCTTCTAGAACATTAGAATCGTCATTTAGATTTGCATTCCTCACATGTTCATGCATTTGAATTTCATCTAGAACATTGGAATCATCATTTAGACTTGCATTCCTCACATGTTCATGCATTTGAATTTCATCTAGAACATTGGAATCGTCATTTAGACTTGCATTCCTCATATGTTCATGCATTTGAATTTCACCTAGAACATTGGAATTGTCATTTAGACTTGCATTCCTCACATGTTCATGCATTTGAATTTCACCTATGAATATTGGAGACATTGCTTGATTGCATTGGATTGACTTTTGGCGTCGAGAATGGCATGGGTAGGTGATTCAGATTAGAACAAAAAAATTTTGCAGGTTACACATTGCGCTTAGCGCCACCAGGAGTGCGCTAAGCACCAAAGCTACTGACTTTTGTGTTGCAGGTCGCGCTTAGCGCCATCTGGAGCAGGCTTAGCGCCAAACTTTCTGTTTAGGTCGCGCTTAGCACGAAATACCAGGCTTAGCGCGACCTGGAACTGATTTGTCTTTTCTTTCTTAATTTCAATTGCAAACAACATGTGTTCTAACATTCTTAGACATTGTTTGAGATGTGTTTGATGCAGGATCTTGTGTTGTAAATACATATGACACAATTCTTCGATGTTTCACGTTTGTATACCCACGTATACATTATTTTGCTTGCTTTTTGGGTCTAACTCCCTTCTTGCAGGTGTTTCTTGAGTGGAATATGTATACACATGTTCCTTTTCTTGTGCACATACGCGTACATTCTATTGTTTACTTCCGTGGTTCTCTTACATGTGTTATTGTTTCAGATGCCTATGAACACGTATTCCGCTTGTTTTTGATACCGTGAGTTCTTCTCACCAGATTACTCTTATTGAGTGGCTGCAGTACTTGAATTTTTTCGGAGTATTTAATTAGCTTGTAGTGCACTTTGGATTCTATATATGTTTGGTAGTTTCTACACCATTTACCGCATTTTCTTACATCTTTCCTAGATATCATGAGAAGTAGGGCTTTACACTTTCTTTTGCCAAGAGAAGTAGGAATAGAGATGCATGATGGGGCTTCCATAGTTGGAGCATGTTCAAGAACCCCTCTGGTTTATTTAAAGACACATTTAGGGCGCTTCTGTTTGCTAATTATGTTTGGTTTGTTTAAAGTCCTCATCAGTGCATAGGGAGGCACTTTTCATTGTGTTTACGATTGTGCTTGCATAGGTCAGAAGTGGTTAGGACACCCGAAGTGGCACCACCAAGCAAAGTTCCGCTTTTTATATTTTCTGATATCGAGTCATTGATATATGGGCAAGTGGAAAGGGTCGGAAGTCGTCCCCCACAGTTCTAGTCCGTGTCTGTATGGTGCATGCGAATCGTGTTACTATTCCTATTGAGTCAATAACAAAATGGCCAGAGTCCCCTTGCATCCCTTGGTTTTACAACCAAGATGGATATAAGATAGCTTCCCCTAGGGCTTCTCGGTTAGGATAGATTCTCGAGCCTCGACATTAGGATGTACATCCTTTGCATGTTGACATAGGTAGAGATTCCCTCACATCCTCAACCATAGGTCCAATCTTTGCATGACAACATTAGGGCTAGTACTAGTTAGTCTCCCTTTTGTTTTGCTAGTTCTTTTTCCATCCTTGCATGTAATTAAAACTAAAACTTGCTTTCTTTTCTCTTTTGAAAACAAAAACTCTTAATAATGGTTTGAACTCCTTTTTCAAGGTAAAAGTAACAAACCAAGACAATCGCTTTTGCCTTTGCGCGCTTTTCTTTTGTGTTTAAAACCTTTTTCACAAGTAAAAAACACAAAACCCACCAAAACAATTGAGCCGAACTACGGCGCTATGACTTTCCCATTGCACGCAGGAATACATAGGCATCTTGTCACGGGGCTCGATCGAGCACAACTTGTAAATATTTCCTTCTTTTCCCCGTGGGTTTCTTTACTTTCCTTTTCCTTTTGCATGCATTGTATCCTTTGAGAATAGATAGATATGACACACCCCTTAGCTAGAAAGTAGAAGTGGATACCATAGATTACTAAGGGCGTGTGGGGTGCTAATCCCTTCCCCTCGCGTAACTAACTCCCTTAACTAGATTCTCTCGATCTCTCGGTCGAAGGACCGCGATTTCTCCCCTTCAGGTTTACTCGATGTTTTCCTTTCTCCGTCGTGAGATAAAACATGTTTGATGGCGACTCCATTGATACACCCCTATTAGTTGTAAGTTCAGCTGGGTGGTCTCATCAAGACATAGTCGTACACTTTAATCCCTAATTTTTTCCTAGATCTCCCTTTCGGGTTTTTAGTCTACCGGGATACCCTTTTTTGCTCAAGCCGCCTTTGCAGGTTTTGGACTTTCTGGGTGTACATTTTTGTATATTTGTCCTTAACTTTTGCCCGAACCATTTTGGTTCGCCAGGACGCCCTTATTTTTGCCTAGGACAGTCAACCTAGCAGGTCTCGTTTATGCGTAGTACTTTTTGACTATGTCTGCATTCACAGGGTGCGAGATGTCTTCTCCATCCATAGTGCTCAGTATCATGGCTCCGCCAGAAAGTCTGTTCAAGTCGAGTCTGGACCCATTCGTCTTCGTCTAACTCTGCGTCCTTGAGTATTCTAAGTGAGGGAACCTGAACCTCAATAGGTAGAACTGCTTCCATACCATATACGAGAGAGAATGTGGTTGCCCTTGTAGATGTTCGTACTGAAGTGCGATTACCGTGGAGAGAAAATGGAAACATCTCATGCCAATCTTTATAAGTCATTCTCATTTTCTGTATGATCTTCTTGAGATTCTTGTTGACGGCTTCCACTGCGCCATCCATCTTTGGCTGGTATGGAGAAGACTTTTGATGCTTTATCTTGAATTGGGTGCAGAGTTCGGTGATCATCTTGTTGTTGAGATTAGTACCATTGTCTGTGATAATCCTTTCGGGGGCGCCGTATCGGCAGATGAGATTATGTTTAATAAATCGAGCCACGATATTCTTGGTAACAAATGCGAACGAGGATGCTTCTAACCACTTGGTAAAGTAGTCAATAGCGACGAGGATGAAATGGTGTCCATTAGAAGCGGTAGGTTTGATTTCTCCGATCATGTCAATACCCCATATTGCCAAAGGCCACGGGGCGGTCATAACATTCAATGGAACTGGAGAGATGTGTACTTTGTCTGCGTATATCTAGCATTTGTGACAAGATCGAGCATAGTGATAATAATCAGCTTCCATAGGGGACCAATAGTAACCTGATCTCAGAAAATTCTTAGCCATTGTATGTCTACTAGAGTGAGTACCAAATGTGCCTTCATGTAAATCTTCCATATTTCGTTCAGTTGTTTTCTGATCTACACATTGGAGTAAGGCCAAGTAATGATTGCGTTTCTATAAGACGTCGTTATTGAGAAAAAACTTGGCGGCGAAAATTCTAAGGAACTTATTATCGTTGACAGATTCCCTTTTGGGGTATTCTTGAGCCTCGAGATACCTCTTCACTTCATAGAACCAAGGTTTCTCTACTCCTTCCGTATTAAGTTCACAACAGTATGCTGGTTCGTCTAGTCTTTCAATCATAATCTAAGGAGTTTCATTGTCTGATCTGACTTTGAACATAGATGACATGGTAGCTAACGCGTCTGCCAGCTAATTTTCTTCTCGCGGGATATGCTCGAAAGTGATTTCTTCGAAGTAGGGGATCAAATTCAACACATGTTCTCGATATGGAATGAGATTCGGCTGCTTTGTGTCCCACTCGCCTTTGATCTAACTAATCACTAAAGCTTAGTCTCCATATACTTGCAAGAACATGATCCTCAAGTCAATAGCAACTTTGATACCCATGATGCATGCTTCATATTCATCCATATTGTTGGTGCAGTCGAAACATAGTCTGGAGGTGAAAGGTGTATTGTCGCCTTTAGGAGATGTAATTATGGCACCAATACCGTTGCCAAGTGCTTCAAAAGCTCCATCGAAAACTATAGTCCATTGGGAGCCTGGCTCAGGTCCTTCGTCTGGTCTAGGTTATTCGTAATCGATGACTAACATAATATAGAACTCGGAATGCATAATATCCTTGATGGGCCAAATGATCAGCTGCCACACTTCCTTTGATTTCCCTCTTAATAGTATACTTGATGTCGTATTCGGTCAAGATTATTTGCCATCTTGTTATTCTTCCAGAGAGAGAAGGTTTCTCGAATATGTATTTTATCGGATCCATCTTAGAGATCAAAAAAGTAGTGTGAGTCAACATATATTATTTTAGTCGGGACCTAGATTCACAAACTCGACTGGTTCTTTGTGTGGTTGTAGAGCCCTTTCCTCTTACTGTAATAGTCTGGCTAGTTCTCCTAGAACTCCACAATCTTCCTCACATTCGTCTTTGGCTTGTTATATCGGATTATCAAAATCAGATTTAGCAATAGCAGAGTCGTTATCAACGAGATCCGGAGTGAATTTGGATCTGGAGTTTATTACGTGGGTGTGTGTAAGAACACAGCTTTTGAAAGGGTGATAAATTAAAAAGAAAGACAGAGAGCACAATATTTGAATGCAAAATTCCAATGATTTATTGAATGAAAATATGTGAATGACAAATAATAACCCTCACAAACGAGTCGTGGTGCCCCGGGAAAGGCACTAGGCTTAGAGTTTTATTGTTCGAAACATAAAAGCAAAAATTGCAAAACATGAAAACAATTACTCTTGTCTATAGGAGATTCGCATAACATACTTAGTCGTCCAATTGTTGAGTCCACCTCCAGGATTTGGGAAGATCCAATTGTTGATGTCGAAGCCACCATCATCATCTTCTATAGCATGAACTCCGTCTTCGTTGATGCAGAATGGAGATTTGTCGGCACGTTCACGGCGTATCATCTTCTGACCTTTGGAAGTGAAGCCTAAACCAGTCTTGTCATATTTGAATGGAAAATCGGGTAGCTAACCCCAAATAGTACAACCTCCTTCTTTAACCGCAACTTTGGCGTCTTTCAGCGGAGCCATCTTCGATGGAGCTCTAGTAACTTTAGGAGTGACAAGAGAGTCGACGGGCATGACTCATGGAACTACTTCGAAAGCTTGCAGGGAGATTTGACGAATTCACCTTCCATTTCGATGTATCAGAATGACTGCAGATGGCTTACCATATATTCTTCTTCTCTGCATACTATAAACATTTCCCCTTCACTGGGTACTTCAACTTTTGATGCAGGGTACTGGTAACAACGCCTGCCCCATGTATCCAAGGGCGTCCGAGCAGGCAATAATAAGTTGGACGAATGTCCATCACAAAGAAAGTAGAGTCAAAAGTCTGGGAACCTACTTTCATCGATAATTTGAGCTCTCTAAGTACTATTCTCTTCGAACCATCAAAAGCTTTTACGATTATGTCATTGGGCTTCATGACCACTTCTTCAGCATTAACTCGGTCGAGAGCGATCTTCGGTAGGACATTCAGAGCAGAGCCAGTATCCATCAATACGTGAGAAAGTGTGGTGCCCTTGAATTCCATAGAAATGTGTAAGGCTTTGTTGTGTTTTCTTTTTATAGGAGTTAAGTCAGCATCAAAAAAGCCCAAACCATTTACGCGGTTAGGCTAGCAATACAACTTTCGAATTGGTCAGCAGAAGTGACTTGCAATATATGAGCATTCTTCATAAACTTCGCCAAGGTTTTAGCATGAGCCTCGGAGCACAACAACAGATCTAACATGGAAATCTTGGATGGAGTCTGTCCTAAATTCTCCACAACATTGTCGCCGCTCTTCTTAATGATCTTTAGAATTTCCTCTATCTCTTGTTTGGATGTGTCTTCGGCAACTTCCTTTGGTACTTTTGTCTGAGCAGGTTGAGTCACTTTTTCTTTCCCCTCGAGCCTCTAGAGTTTGTTCAATAGCAGGAATGCAAATTGGTGCAGTAGTATCTTTTGGAGGAGAGATATCTAGAGAAAACACTCTTCCAGATCGGGTTACTTTCCTTGATCCGTTGATATTGTCAATGTCAGGATTTGTAGCTTCAATTGTATTGTCTTCAATGGTTAATGGTTGTTTCTTGACGCCATGATAGTAGACTTAAGCTCCATAATTCCAAGGTATAGCTTTGTTAGAGGAATATGGAATTGATCTAGGCGAGGTAATAATCAGATTTGCCACTCTAGGTGCAGGATCAATAGAGGTGATCCTTATTGTGTTCACATCAACATATTCTTCAGGATATTCATCCCCTCATCTGGTTTCCTTGATGTCTTCAATTACAATCTTGTAGCTTTCAGTAACGATATACTTCACCATGAAATCAAACTTCCCACTTGGTTTTCCCAAGGTGTCCTAGACTTCTGGTACGACTTCGCTTACGTCTTTGATCTTCAAGCTTTTGGAAACATATTCGCACAGACTCTCTACAGACGAAGCTTTTAAGAATAGAACTTCTCGGTTGTCCATCATGCGTTGAACACGTCTCTTCAACCAAGCAACACCATTGGATTTAGATATGCACCAGCGGCATTTGACAGGACATCCTGGAAATAAATCGGCTTGAAACAAATCCTTCTTGACAGTCATCAGGGGAGTGGTCATATCATTCACATCAAAGACATATGAGTCATTGTCAATGGTGTTGGAACTTTTACCATAGTCAAGCATTGGTGAATTGATCACATTCAGAGTTTCGGCAGGAGGGTCAAACTCAATTTCTCGAGCTTCAATCATGTCTTGAATCTTATTCTTCATAGCGCAACAGTTGTTGGTGTCGTGCCCTGGGCTATTTGAGTGGTATGCACACCTTGCATTGGGATTTTACTTTGCAGAAGAAGTGTTGACATGTTGAGGAGGATCCCTCAAAGTAATTAGCTCTGCTTTCAACTTGTGTTATAGTGCTTAAAATAATGGCATGTTGATCTTCGTAAACTGTCTTCTTGGCGCGTTCTACCTACGCGCGTTGTCTTGTTGAGGTTTCACTGGTGTGGGATTAAAGATCAGAACTGCCCCCACATATTGCTTTTGATCACCTTTGTCACGGATCTTCTAACCATATATCGCATTGGCTTCTTTCTTTCCGCCAAAAGATCTCATCGCAGTATTTGAATATGTTTCGACTTGAATCATTCTGCTCTTGATTCCAGCTTCAATATGTTCTCCAGTCAATATCAGCTCGGTGAATTCGGCTGAAGAGTTTCCAATAAGATTATTGAAGAATGGGCATTTTAGCGTTCCCATAAACATATCAACCTATTCCCTATTAGACAAGGGTGGTTGAACTCTGCCTGCTAGATCTCTCCATTTTTGGCCGTACTCTTTGAACTTCTCATCACGGCCCATAGACATGCTCTACAGTTGCATGCGGGTTGGTGTAAATATAGTATTGTACTGGTATTGTTTATAGAAAGCATCTGCCAAATCATTCCAAGTATGAACTTGGGTATTCTCTAACTGATAATACCACTCCAATTGTGTTCTGGACAAACTCTCTTGAAAGAAATGTATCCACAACTTCCTGTCTTTAGTATGAGGATGGATCTTCTAAACATAGGACTTCAGATTCAGCTTCGGGCAAGAAATTCCATCATACTTAGAAAAAGTTGGAACTTTGAACTTGCGGGGAATTACCACTCTGGGAACCAGACTAAGATCATCAAAGTTCAACCCTGACATTTTTCAGATTCTCCAGAGCATTCAGACGGTCTTCAAGTTGCTTGTACTTTTAGTTGTTAGGATTCTTCTCGATCGTAGTCTTCCTCTTCGTTTTTAGAATCATGATGGATTCCTTTATTGTTTTTGACGCTTCCTTCAATTTCGCCGCTCTTGTCTGAGAACTCAAGCTGTCTGACTACTTTGACTGGACCTCAGTACCTTTTCCCCGTGTTGAGGATGCCAAATGGTCTTATTCTTTTTGATGACGAGCTTCTTCAGATCTTTCAAACCTTGGGCCAAATTGGTGAACATCTCTTGGAACTGAGCGTTGTGAGCCTGGAGATCTTTAACAGTTTGTTCGGGACCCGTTTTTGCTGAAATAAACAGCGAGAGAATAAGAAGACCGGTCTTCAGAGTACCTGTTATGAAATGATATGCCATGATATGCAATGTTATGCAATTCAATGTTTTCAAGGACCTTTAGGAATTTAAATTTGTTAAACATGCAAGAAATTTTTTTTTATTAGTTGACTTAACAAGTACAAATGAAAGTTCAAGTACAAAAAATGAAATTCCTAGTGCTTAAGCCTCCCATGGACACTTTCTCTTTGTGTTGAAGTAGGTGTTGATGCCTTGCTCCTTGTGAAGGAGCTTCGTCAACTCGAATACTCTTTTCTCGCTTGCATAGCACTGGGCTTCGAAGGTATCCCTTTCTTCTTTGAGTTGAATCCAGGATCTCTTTAATTCTCCAAAATCAGTAGGCATGTCTGGATGAAGAATGGTATAGAGTTCATCACCTACAACAACAGGTTCCATAATTACTGGCAGGATAGCAACATATGGAATCATGATATTTTGAGCGCGAGCTCATACCTATTTGAGGTAAGGCTCCCAAGGAATGGAACTTTTATGCCCCAAGGTCTTAGTATCAGTTTTTTTACCACGCCCCAAGTGTGCATAAATCTTCGACGATAACCTTAGAGGTCGTTGTCGTAGTAAAATACAATGTCTTGAATAAGTATATCATGAGGACCATATCTTCGAGCATAACCAAACTGTCGTAACGCCAGAGAAGGGTTGTAAGTGATACCTCCCCTAATGCCAAGGAGTTGTACATTAGGGAATTCTCCACAACGTTCAATAAAAGTGAAGTCCTTTGGAAAGTAGAGACACCAATGGATATCTGAATGGGAGAGTGACATCATCCTTTGAGACCACTTCACCCTTTGTTTGTTATTCATTACTGATTGAGGAAGGTGCGAAATAAACCACTTGGATAATAACGGTATGCAACACATGAGAGTTCCTTGTCTTTTTGCAGTACGAGTGTGTAGAGAATGCAGAATATCTCCAAGTAAGGTAGGCACAGGATTATGAGTGAGGAAAATCTTGATGGTGTTCACATGTATGAATTGATCTAGATTAGGAAATAGCACCAACCCATAGATTAGCAAAGCCAAAACATCTTCGAAACCATGGAAACTCATAGCCTTTAAGAAGTCTCGAGCCTTCTTTATCAGAAACTTAGCAAGAAAACCCTTAACTCCACTTCTTGTCTCCCAATTGTCTTTAATGTCTGGCCGCTTTAGATATAACGTTGATACAATATCTTCAAACCTCAAAACTTTTTCTGAACTAGTGAAAGTTATCTGATCAAGAATGGGTATCCTAAGTAGCTTAAAGAACTCTTTCATTGTAGGCACCAACAGATAGTCTGGGAAAGTAAAGCAGTGATGCTTCGGATCAACGAATTGGAATACGACGCTCATCATATCTTCTTCAAAAACGGAGGTAACCAAGTCAAGTAGATAACCATGTCTTTTGATGAACTGAGAGTGATCGGGAATTTCTAAGACTAACTCCTTGAGCTGAGAAGGTATACCCACAAAGTTGTTTCGGATAGTCTTCCTAGAATCCATAACCCTACAACAAAGAGCAAAGATAAATCCCTAGGTCCTTTAAATGGTTAGAAATGATGTGATGTTATGATGTTATGATGTCATGTTTAAATATCACACACATGCAATTCACACAATAGCCCTCGATTTAAGGCTTGCATGAGGTATAGGTTTCTACCCTACCAGAGTTTGAGTTGGTTCAAGCTGTCCTATAATAGTAACCAGGTTCTAGGAATCTCATATCATCGATCTTTCTTGCAGGATTTATTTCAATACGACTACCAAATGGTCGACCGAAACATCCCGAAAGATGAATCTTAATGAGTGTCGCATTGAGTATCAACCAACCTCAGTCTGCACCGAAGTCGGCCATCTCACTAGCTTCTAATGGCCAAGATGGTCATTAGGGTTCTAAAGTTGAGTTAATGCTTGATGACACTGTTCGCGTTAACAAGTGACGCGCGAGGAAATCGAATCTGAATTCAGATTCTCTGGCTCGAAACGATTTACTCTTTTGATTTGTTTATAAAGATGTCGCGAGCATCAAGCTTTATTATTTTCAACACAAGAAAAATGAATATGAAAAAGGGGAAAGTTGTTAATACCCTCAATTGATATGATATGCATTACGATTAGCGCAAACTAGACGTAACACATTGGGGAGATTCCGGGCAAGGGGGTTTGTTATATAAAGGGAATAGATGGAGCACCCTAAATATATATAGTTATCTATAGCTTTATATATGAATATGTTTGATATGTTTAATATGTTTGTGTGTTTTAAATTGCTATTTCTATGATTGGGAAAGTTTCTCCTTTGGACTTTAAGAAGGATAGATTATTTGGGATCCTAGGTTTTGTTATTATTGTACTCGCAAAGATCATTGGGATCTTCTGCATACATATCCCTTAATGGGAATCAGAGTATTTGTAGCTCGGATCTAAAGGGAGCTATGGTTTTGTTTGGTTTGAGGGAGAAAGAAATTTGCTCGGCAAGGATGAGACCTTGTGCCTACGTATTCTCAAAGGGATGTTGAGAAAGTCAGAGCAATCGTAGTTCCCACTTATGCTAGTGGAAGCAACGGGATGTTATTAAGAGACACAGACAAATGTCATCTTAATGAAAAAATGTATCTAATCTATTTCATCACATACATTTTGAAAGGTTGATTGATTGAAATCTTTCATCGTAAGTTATAGGTGTTTTGCTTGAGTGTACAAGCGTTACCACTTACGAGTTTAAGAAAGATATTTGAAAATGATTGAATCTTTTAATTGTAAGAATTGGGTGTTTTGCTTGAGTGTACAAGCGTTACCACTTACAGATTAAGAGGTGTTTTTGTTAGAAAAGAGTTTGAAAAGTTTTTGATTGTATGTGATGTGATAGATGAGATACTTCTTCCATAGAGATGATAGATGTCTAAATCTCTATGAGAAATTGATTGGATTAGGGGATGCTTTTAAGAAGCCCGTGGGTCCTTGTATTGTAAGCCCAAGAGGAGGCATTCCGAGGGTCATCGTGGGTCATCGAGGGTCCTTGTATGAAGCTCAAGAGGAAGCTATAGGGTATGGCTGGCTTTGGCTTTAAGAGGGATTTCACCGGGAAACCATCCTCTTAGGATTAAGAGCAATTTCACCGGAAATTATACTGGGTTCTATCCTAGCTGGTGATTCTTTGTATTGGAAGCCCAATAGAGGCATAAGAGATTTCCTGGTCTCTTTCTTATTTGATGCCCAAGAGAAGGCTAAACTCAATGAGGAGTTCTTTTGAACGAAGCCCAAGAGGAGGCTGACTCAGCAGGGGAGTGATGTCTTATATGAAGCCTAAGCGGAGGCTAAACTCAGTAAATGAGTTTTCTTACATGAAGCCTAAGAGGAGGCTAACTCAGATGAATGAGTTATCTTGTACAAAGCCCAAGAGGAGGCTATCTCTGTGGGGAACTTAATGATTAAACTAGTTGTTATGTTATAACCAGACAGTTATATAAACAAGTATATGAAGTTTATTCACAGGAGTTTATGAAGGAAATATAAACAAATGCATGATGTTTATTTACAAGAGTTTATGAAGGAAATATAAACAAGTGTGTGTAAAATGAACATTTAAAACGAGCGTAACTGGATTACTTACAAGTTTGAATGTGTACAAGGAAGTAAATATGTACGCGAATGAGTATTTATGTACAAGGAGAGGTGGATGTACATAGGAGGGTTGGGACTTACACCGTAAGGGAGGCCCATTGGTTTAAAAGCAGTTTCACCGGGAATAATGCTCCTTTTAATACCAATGGTATTTAGTGTATATACAAGTGAAATGAAAACAAACGGACAAAGTTTGTCTGTACTTGAATATTTACAAAAGACGTCTGTATTATGTACAAGGAAAAATTGGTATGTACATAAAAAGAATTTGATATGTACAAGGAAATATGTATGTACATAAAAGAATTTGGGACTTACACCGTGAGGGAGGCCCATGATCGGTTAAGAAATTTGAGGAAAAAACGAGTTCGGTTTTATCTTCAAATCGGGTCGATCATGGAAAAAAGAGTGTAAGTTTGTTGAAATGTTTTGAAAAGATCTTAAAAGTGTTCTTCAAGGATGAAATATACTTACAAGAAGTTTGAAAAAGTTTCGGGCTTCGAAAGTTTGAAAGAAACGTCTTTGAAAGTGCTTTGAAAATGACTCAAAACGTATCGTTTTCGGCTCGATAAAAATAGTTAAAAGAAAGTATTTTTGAATTTTTTTGACACTATCCTAAAATAGGTATGTTAAATAACATGTGTGCAAAAAATCACCTCAAAATGAGGAGTTTTGATTGGGTTTTGAAGAAGTCAAAGTTTGAAAAAAAATGTAAAGAGAAAACAAAAAAGTTTGGCAAAAATTGTCCCAAGGCTACTCGAACCCGAGACCATTGGGCAAGGCGTGGCAAGGCAAAGTGTTAAGAGTGAGCTGGCAACCGCTGGGGCGGCAATACATCCGTGTATTTATCTCAAACCATGTTATAATATTATAAACTTTTTATTTGAATTTGAAAAAACGCGCGCACTGCTTGTTCTTCTTCCTCGATCCTTCTTCAAGCCCAAATCCTTCGTTTCTCAATGAAAATGGATGATGTAAACATCAAACTTGGTCGAAATTGAACCAGGAACATGATGATGTGGTTTAATTTCATTTATTTTTAGTTTTACATGATTAAATTTCCAGAATACACGAAGAACCCTAGTTCTTTAAAATCAAATTGAAATCGTGTATGATCATGGAATCAAGCAATTAGTTTAGGGTTAATGATCAGTGATGGTGCAGAAACAAAACGGCCAAGCCATTTTTGAACTGGAAATAAGAAATCAAGGAGTTCGAAGTTGAGTCACTTACCTCTTGAAGCTGAGATCGAAATCTTTAAAGGAGCTATTACAGTTGATGTTTAAGGATTATTTGGAGCACCAGTGAGCTTCATGGAAGGTGTGAGGATGGTCTGCTTGCTCTGAAATTGCCTGGATCATTCCAACCAAGTCCACTTGCATATGCTTGAAATGAAACTCGAATCCGTGCTTGGAGGTGTTACAGATCAAAAGTGATGGTTTGTATCATCCATATGGAGTATGTTGATGATGTTTGAATCAAAAAAACACAACTTGCTCGAGCCAAACTAACAGTTTGAAGTTTAAGGCAGTTTTTACAAGTTTAGAAATATGAAAAGCAATTCTGTTTTTTTAATGATTCTTGTGTTGATTTTAAGTTTCAAACCAGTTACATATTGATTTTAAGACATGTTAGACACCAAATCTCTCATGGTTTTTCACAAGTTTTGAAAAATGCAAGAATTCTCACTTTGAACTATGTTACTTGAAATTTAAGAAAGAAAAGAGAAAGCTTGTTTTGGCATAGCTTTGGTGTGGTTTCAAATGGCAAACATGACCTCTATTTATAGGTCAAAAAATCAGATTAGCAAGCAAGGAAGATTGGCTTGGATTTGGACAACTTGCCTTAGAGGGCAAGAAAGTCATTTTTGCCATAAATGCAAAAGGAACCTTCCTTTTAACCATGGTTAAATTTCAACTTCATCTTATCTCATCATAATTACTTTCCATCTGATTTTTATCAGTTCTATCCTTCTTGGCTAGGTGGCAAGGCTTCTAGAAGGAAAGAAAATAAAAAATGACTTGTAATTTTGAAGATTGTACTTGAAAATCATGGCTTTTGGAGCTCTATGTATCAAAATCAAAAGTATAGCTAGACACCATGGATTTGCAAGTTCTTGGACATTTTGGAATCTTGTTTCAAGAGCTACAACTTTCATGTTTTGAGTTTTTCCTAATTCCAAATGGAACTATGTGAAAAATTGGCATGAAAGTAGGAAAAAATGTGAAATTTTAACATTTGAAAATTTTTCTAAGTGTTGAAAATTTTGACTTTTTGTTGACTTTTCCAAATTTCTTGATTTTTTATGATCATGATGGATCATTTGAAGTATTTTGATGATTGAAAAATTTTTATCTTGAAAAAGTTGACCAAAAGTCAAAGTTTGACTTTTCAGTGCAAATGAAATTTCATTAGATGATCCAGAAATTGACTGATGAAAAATGTGAACTTCTGTGATGTTTTGAATCCAGAAATTAGGTCAACATGTGGTGTTGGAGATATGAAGATCAATCTCCAAGCAAAAAAGTCATTCATTGATCAAAAAAATCAGTGATTGCTTATCCTCGATAAAAACCCTAATTAGTCGATCCTCGATAGATCATGAGAAAAAATTGGATATCTGAAGATCAGAGGTTGATGATTTGATTAAGATAGATCAATTAAGGTGAGTGAAACTCAAACCCTAATTGATTACCTCTTGAATCAGATGAAAAATTGATGAAACCCTAATTTTGACCTGTAGAAGTCACACCCGATTAAGTCTGTTCTGAACTGTTAGTGATGCAGTGATGCAAATGTAAGGTGGTATATTAGGTCAAAAATTGGGGTATGACAGATGCCCCTATTTAAGTTTCTTTAACATGAGATATGAAGATGAAAAATCTTCGTTTCGATAGGTGTGAAGAGACTTAAATATCAGAATACGCAAATTTTGGACCTAAGATACCAAAAAATGCGGATGATACAAAATGACTGCAAAAAGATTACCCAAGAGATATCAAAGATTGATATGATGGGGAAAGATTGTGAGGATGACTCAATCCGTCTAAGAAAAGAGAATCCTGTTTGTTGGGAAACAAGCAATTTGTTCCACTGGGAAAATAGATTCACAATGCACGTGAATATCTGTTTCGCTTTGGGAAACAAAGAGATTACCTTCTGTCAGCCTTGTGACAATGTTTAAGGTAAGTGAAGATGATATTACCAATTATTAGCCTTGTGATAGTTTATGGTAATGAGCTCTAAAGATAATACCAATTATCAGTGAAGTGATAACTATAACAAAGTAATTCTTGAGAAAATTATTGAGTATTCAGCCTTGTGAATAACAGTCAATGATGGAAACAGATCTCAAATGAGTTTCTATTTTCACAAATACAATCTTGCCGGGGATATCTCTCTTGAGAAAATGCGGGCATTTTGATTGAAAAGACACAGGTTTTCTTTTTAGACAGAAAGACAACTGTGGAGATTTCTTGAACTTTCATGATTTGAACTTGTTGAGGAGAACAATCATTTTATGATAAGTTTCAAGATGAAAAGGAAATAAGCGGCTCGGATGACGAGGCTATTGCTTATTGTTCTGTAGGTAGATTTTTCTGTGAAATCTAAACCTGAGTTGGTCAGAGACGGGGTTCTGTCCAGGAATGAACTGGAAAGAAACAGTCAATCAAGTATTTATTCCCAAGGAGGAATGATATCAGCTGGGGAATATGATAGAGAAAAAATGTATTTTTCTGTTTGGGGATAATCTGCTGGAGAGATGACATACCCACACTTTGTTTTTTTTTTGGGAATCAATGCAACCTAAACAAGTGATGTTGAAGCAAACATTTGAGAAATGCAGGAATGCATTAATGATGCTATTATGTATGAATGTCATGAATGTCATATGCATGCTGACGATACTTGACAAGACAACAAAAGGGATATTTGGGAAAAGGACTACGTCACAGTTCAAACAAATACTCAGCAAAATCTGCAACAAGGGTGTAGACGTTACTGATAATGAACATGAGTTGCATGCTTTAAACTTTCCGAAAAAGGCATTTCATTGGAAACTTTGTGGGGAATTGGTTTTTGATAAGAACACCGTCCTTTGATGATCTCTGCGGAGGAGAAGAAGATTTCTGTAGCAGTTGTTCTATCTTTCAGAGATCGAAACATATTTTTATGAAGAAAACTGTTGAAGTTCCTTCTGTGTTCATAGTTCAAAGGAAAATTTCGCTTCTATTTTAAAATTTTGAAGTAAAAATTCATTTAAAACCTTTTTTAGTTTCAAAAGTGATTTTCACAATAAAAAGCGTTATTTTGCAAAACAGAATAAAGCAAGAATTGCAAACAAATGGGCACAAGGCTCAAATTTTATTGATAGAATGGTAATCAGCCAAAGGCGTGATTCCATGAGCTATTTACAAAAGTTGGAAATGATAATTTATTGGGAAAAGGCTACATTGAAAGCAAATAACCGCTATTATCCCTAACAACTTTGAATTCCAACTGTGCATGTTGCTTTAGAAGATTTGATTGAAGATCCGTTGATGGAAGTTTCTTCAAATTGACGAAGTACGGACTGATGCAGTTACTTTGTCATTTTTTTATCCTTAATTTTTGCATAGATTTCCTTTTCAGATTTTCAATCTATCAGGATAATTTTTGTTTATTGTCTCTAATTTTTGCCTGGACCGCCTTTTCAGGTTTTCAGTCCACCGAGACGCTCATTTTTGCCTAAGCCGCCCTTTTCGGGTTTTCGACTTACCGAAATGTTTTGTTTTTAGACAAAGTATTTCTTGACTGCATCCACATTCACAGGATGCGGGAGTTCATCACCGTCCATGGTTGTGAGAGTCATAGCACCGCCAGAAAAGCTTTTTTTGACGATGTATGGGCCTTCTTAATTAGGAGTGCATTTGCCCCTAGAATCAGGTTGAAAAGACATAATCTTTTTAAGCACGAGGTTGCCTTCTCGGTATTCACGAGGTCGAACCTTTTTGTCGAAAGCTTTCTTCATCCTTATTTGATATAGTTGTCCATGACACAGAGCGGTCAGGCGCTTTTCTTCGATTAAGTTCAGCTGGTCATATCTGCTTTGACACCATTCGGCCTCAGATAACTTAGTTTCCATGAGAACTCTCATTGACGGAATCTCAACTTCTACGGGGAGCACTGCTTCCATGCCGTATACTAGAGAAAAGGGAGTTGCCCCTGTTGAAGTATGTACTGAAGTACGATATCCATGTAGAGCAAATGGCAGCATTTCGTGCCAGTCTTTGTAAGTGATGACCATCTTCTGGACGATCTTCTTGATGTTCTTGTTGGCAGCTTCAACGGCACCGTTCATCTTTAGTCGGTAAGGAGATGAGTTATGATGCTCGATCTTGAATTCCTCACACAGTTCTTTCATCATTTTGTTGTTCAAGTTCGATCCATTGTCTCTAATGATCTTACTTGGAACTCCATATCGACAAATGAGGTTGTTCATGATGAACCTCACAACCACTTGTCTTGTAACGTTGGCGTAAGATGCTGCTTCGACCCATTTGGTGAAGTAATCAATAGCTACTAGAATGAAGCGATGTCCGTTGGACACTTTTGGTTCGATCATCCCGATCATGTCAATGCCCCACATGGAGAAAGGCCACGGAGAGGAGAGAACGTTGAGTAGAGTTGGTGGCACGTGGATCTTATCTGCGTAGATCTGACACTTGTGACATCTCTTGACGTGTTTACAGCAATCAGATTCCATTGTTATCCAATAGTATCCTGCTCTCAAGATCTTTCTGGACATTGCATGTCCATTTGAATCGGTTCCAAAGGACCCTTCATGCACATCATGGATTATCGTGTCTGCTTCATGTCTGTCGACACATCTGAGCAGAACCATGTCGAATTTTCTTTTGTATAGCACATATTCATTTAGGAAGAAATTTATAGAAAGCCTCCTTAAAGTTTTCCTATCTTTGTACGATGCCCCGAGTGGGTACTCCTGAGTTTCAAGGAAGCGTTTGATGTCGTGGAACCACGGTTTATTATCAAAGACTGCTTCAGTTGCAAATACATATGCAGGTCTTTCAAGGCATCTGATACGAATCTTAGGTATATCATTCCAATTGTTGACTTTGAACATGGAAGATAGAGTAGCCAAGGCGTCTGCCATTCGATTCTGATCTCGAGGGATATGATGCAGCTCCACATTGTTGAAGAAAGTCAACAAACGTCTTGCATAATCTCTGTAGGGAATCAAACCAAGATGATGAGTTTCATACTTGTCTTTGATTTGATTGATCACAAGGGCTGAGTCTCCATATATGTCAAGGACCTTGATCCTTAAGTCGATGGCCTCTTCAATACCCATGATGCAAGCTTCGTATTCTGCGATGTTGTTGGTGCAATCAAATAGCAATCTGGCGGAAAATGGGATATGAGAACCCTCGGGGGTGATAATGACTGCCCCAATTCCATTGCCAAAAACGTTAACTGCTCCATCAAAGATTAGCCCCCATCTGGATTCTGGATCTGGTCCTTCTTCGGGTAGCGGTTCGTCACAATTTTTCATTTTTAAGTACATAACATCCTCGTTTGGGAAGTCAAATTTGAGAGATTGGTATTCGTTGAGCGGCTGATAAGCCAAGTGATCGGCGAGAATGCTTCCTTTGACCGCTTTTTGAGCGCGGTATTGGATGTCATACTCAGATAACAGCATTTGCCATCGAGCAATTCTTCCCGTTAAGGCAGGCTTTTCAAATACATACTTGATCGGATCCATTTTTGAGATTAACCAAGTTGTGTGATTGATCATGTACTGGCGGAGACGTTTTGAAGCCCACACCAAAGCGCAACATGTTTTCTCGAGCATGGAGTAACGAGTTTCACAGTCTGTGAACTTCTTACTCAAGTAGTAAATAGCATGCTCCTTCTTACCGGTGTCATCTTGCTGTCCAAGTACGTAGCCCATGGAATCTTCCAACACGGTAAGGTATAGGATTAAAGGTCTTCCTTCCACTGGAGGGATTAATATTGGTGGTTCTGACAGGTATTCCTTGATATTGTCAAAAGCCTTTTCGCAATCTTCTGTCCATACAACTTCTTGATTCTTGCGGAGAAGTTTGAATATCGGCCCACAGGTAGCAGTCATTTGAGAGATAAATCTGGAGATGTAATTCAACCGTCCGAGAAATCCTCTTACTTGCTTCTCTGTATATGGCGTAGGCATTTCTTGAATATCCTTGACTTTGTCAGGGTCCACTAAAATACCTCTTTGACTGACGATGAAACCTAGGAGTTTTCCAGATCTTACCCCAAAGGTGCATTTGTTAGGATTCAGGCGAAGCTGAAATTTCCTCAGTCGTTGAAACAACTTTAAGAGATAGTCTATATGCTCATCTTCAGTGTCAGACTTTGCTATCATGTCGTCCACGTAGACTTCGATATCTTTGTGCATCATGTCGTGAAAGAGAGTAGTCATTGCCCTTTGGTAAGTTGCGCCTGCATTCTTTAATCCAAACGGCATTACTTTGTAGAAAAATGTGCCCCATGGCGTGATGAAAGATGTCTTCTCCATGTCTTCGGGAGCCATTTTGATCTGATTGTAGCCAGAGAAACCATCCATGAAGGAAAAGACGTTGAACTTTGCAGTACTATCCACTAGCATGTCGATATGCGGTAGCGAAAAATCATCTTTTGGACTTGCCTTGTTCAAGACCCGGTAGTCAACACACATTCTGACCTTTCCGTCTTTCTTGGAGACAGGAACTATGTTGGCTAGCCATTGAGGATATTCAGAAGTGACGAGGAAACCTGCGTCAAGCTGCTTTTGAACTTCCTTTTTGATTTTGTCGGCCATATCAGGGTGAACTCTTCTCAGTCTTTGTTTAACTGGTGGACACTCCGGTCTTAATGGCAGGTGATGCTCCACGATGCTGGTATCTAAACCTGACATGTCTTGGTAGGACCAAGCAAACACATCGACGTATTCTTTGAGAAGATCTATCAGTTTTCCCTTGACATTGCTGTCGAGTAGAGCTCCGATGTTTACTTCTTTTTTGTGTTCCTCAGAACCTAAGTTGATTGCTTCCAAAGGCTCTTTGTGAGGCTGAATGATTCTTTCCTCGTGCTTAAGTAGTCGAGAAATCTCATCCGAGATCTCTTCTTCAACTTCTTCCTCGGCGACTTCGCTGGGGATTTCAATGTTGGGAGAGATCATAGAGTTATTGCGTTCAATGGATTTGTCCATATGTTAATCTGCATATTTTATGTTTGATTAACTAACTCTTCCTTTTTTCATTTTTTTTTAGAAAAAGTTAATGTGACAGTGGATGCAGATTTTTTTTTTGTTGAAGATTTTTATTGTGTTTTTTAGGATTATCATTTCCAAGAAAGGGTAAAAATGAAAAACAAACACAAAATGTGGAATCAAAACAACGGTTTTTATTTATGATTCACAATATGAAACAGGGCCCTAAAATACAAACTCATTTATCTTGGGCAAGATAAAGAGAAATTATTTAAAAGCTAAACCCTATAAAACATCTCTTCGCTTTGGGCGAAGCGAGAGTTCAAAATAAAAGCAAAATAAACTACTTAGAACTATGAACATTAGTCTGAACTTCAACAGGCTTCCAATAGTAGCGAACTCCTTGGATGTCAAGATACTCTGGTAGTTTTCCACTTGGCTTAGTTCTTGAATAGACTTTGGTCGTTGGTCGAACAGGCTTTGAAGACTCTGGACGATTGACTTTGCCTTTTATGCTGCTGAAACGATCTTCTTCTTCTTGATGGACAGATCGAGAAGCATGGGATACAACATATATACTTTCTATTGGCATTCGTGTTGAATTCTGGGGATGTACTCTCCAATCTTCTGAGTAAAGAGACTCATTGTCGGCGACACTTTCCAGTTCGTATTCCGAATCGTATCCCTGATCTTCAGTAATTACATTGATGTAGTGATAGTTAAGATCTAGTTTAACAAATTCCATGGGCGCATTAAAGCAGAGATCTTCATTCGGAACCTCAATTGGTTGATGAGATCGGGAAGATGTGTACACCTCTTCTGGTTGACTAGGATACTCAAAAGAATCACCCCATCCAGTTGGCTGGATATCTTCAATTCTGATTTTTGAGCTTTCAGGCGCAGTTGTTCGCGTTTAAAGGTGACGCGCTAGAGGATTCGAATATGAATTCAGATTCTCTGGCTCGAAACGATTTACTCTTTTGATTTGTTTATAAAGATGCCGCGAGCATCAAGCTTTATTATTTTCAACAAAAGAAAGATGATTTAATGATTATGAAAAAGGGGAAAGCTGTTAATACCCACAATTGATATTGATATGCGTAACGACTAGCGTAAACTAGACGCAACGCATTGGGGAGATTCTGAGTAAGGGGGATTGTTATATAAAGGGAATAGATGGAGCACCCTAAATATATATAGTTATCTATAGCTTTATATATGAATATGTTTGATATGTTTGTGTGTTTTTTAATTGCTATTTCTATGATTGGGAAAGTTTCTCCTTTGGGATTTTAAGAAAGATAGATTATGTGGGATCCTAGTGTTTGTTATTATTGTGCTCGCAAAGATCTGTGGATCTTCTACATACATATCCCCTAGTGGGAATCAGAGCATTTGTAGCTCGGATCTACAGGGATCTATGGTTTGTTTGGTCTGAGGGAGAAAGAAATTTGCTCGGCAAGGATGAGACCTTGTGCCTACGTATTCTCAAAAGGATGTTGAGAAAGTCAGAGCAATCGTAGTTCCCACTTATGCTAGTGGAAAGCAACGGGATGTTAGTAAGAGACAAACAAATGTCATCTAAATGAAAAATGTATCTAATCTATTTTATCACATACATTTTGAAAAGTTTGTCTGATAAAAATCTTTCATCGTAAGTTATAGGTGTTTTGCTTGAGTGTACAAGCGTTACCACTTACATGTTTAAGAAAGATGTTTGACAAATGATTGAATCTTTTAACTGTAAGTATTGGGTGTTTTGCTTGAGTATACAAGCGTTACCACTTACTGTTAAGAGATGTTTTTGTTTGAAAAGAGTTTGAAAAGTTTTTTGATTGTATGTGATGTGATAGATGAGATACTTCTTCCATAGAGATGATAGATGTCTAAATCTCAAGGAGAAATTGATTGGATTAAAGGGATGCTTTTAAGAAGCCCATGGGTCCTTGTATTGTTAGCCCAAGAGGAGGCATTCCGAGGGTCATCGAGGGTCATCGAGGGTCCTTGTATGAAGCTCAAGAGGAAGCTATAGGGTATGGCTGGCTTTGTTTTTAAAAGGGATTTCACCGGGAAACCATCCTTTTGGAATTAAGAGCAATTTCACCGGGAAATTATACTCTCTGGGTTTTATCCTAGCGCGGGTGATTCTTTGTATTGGAAGCCCAATAGGAGGCTGTTAAGAGATTTTAAGGTCTCTTTCATTGTATGATGCCCAAGAGAAGGCTAAAATCAATGAGGAGTTCTTTTGAACGAAGCCCAAGAGGAGGCTAATTCAACAGGGGAGTGTTGTCTTATATGAAGCCTAAGCGGAGGCTAAACTCAGATGAATGAGTTTCTTTGTACAAAGCCTAAGAGGAGGCTAACTCTGTGGGGAGAGTTATCTTGTATAAAGCCCAAGCGGAGGCTACAACTGTGGGGAACCTATTGGTTAGACTAATTGTTATGTTATAATTAGACAGTTGTATAAACAAGTGTGTGTGTGATATGTATTCACAAGAGTTTATGAAGGAAATATAAACAGTGCATGATGTTTATTTACAAGAGTTTATGAAGGAAATATAAATAGTGCATGATGTTTATTTACAAGAGTTTATGAAGGAAATATAAACAAGTGTCTGTGAAACGAACGTCTGAAACGAGCATAACTTGATCATTTACAAGTTTGAATTGTGTACAAGGGAATGAATATGTACACAAATAAGTATTTATGTATAGAGAATGTGGATGTATATAGGAGGGTTGGGACTTTACACCATAAGGGTGGCCCATTGGTTTGAAAGCAGTTTCACAGGGAATAATGCTCCTTTCAATACCAATGGTATTCAGGGTATATACAGACGAGATAGAAACGAATGATCGAAATTTATCTGTAAAAGGATCTGTATTATATACAGACAAAGATTTGTATGAATATAAAATGAATTTTTGATATGTACGAGGAAAATATGTATGTACATAAAAGAATTTTTTGTTTATGTATACAAAAGTGAAGTGAAAACAAACGATCGAAGTTTGTCTGTACTTGAGTATGAAAAAGTATCTGTATTATGTACAGATGAAAATTTGTATGTATCTGAAGAGAGTTTGATATGTACAAAGAAATATTATGTACATAAAAGAATGTAATGGGACTTACACCGCGAGGGAGGCCCATTGGTTTGAAAGAAGTTTCATCGAGAATAATTCTTCTCCTAGAACCAATGGATTCGGTGTATAAACAAACAAATGAAAACAAACGAAAGAAGTTTGTTTATGTTTGAATATTAACAAAGATGATTTGAGTATGTACAAGGAAAATTGAATATGTACATAAAAGGATTGGGACTTACACCGTAAGGGAGGCCCATGATCGATTAAGAAATTCAAGAGAAAACGAATTCGGTTTTATCGTTTAAATCGGATCGATCATGGTAAAAAGATGTAAGTTTGATGAAAAGTTTTGAAAAATGATTTTTGAAAGTGTTTTGAAATGTGAGGTTCACTTATGAGAAGTTTTGAAAAGAATCGGAAGTCGAAAGTTTGAAAAATTCACCTTTTAAAGGTGTTTTGAAAAGTTTCAAAAGTGTCGTTTTCGGCTCGATTAAAATATGATCAGTTGAAAGTTTTTTCTGAAAATTTTTGCATAATCATAAAATAGATACATTTATTGACAAGTGTACAAAAAATCACCTCAAAATGAGGAGTTTTGATTGGTTAAAAATAATGTTAAAGTTTGTGAAAAACATGAAAAAAATATGAAGAGTTTTTAAAAAGAATGGTCCTTTGGAGAGTTGAACCCATGACCATTGGGGTAGCTACGTGGCACAAAGGACTACGAGCAAGCTGGAAACTGCTGGGACAAACACGCTTTTGTGTTTGTGAATCAAAACACGTGTTGATAAAATATTGGAAAGTTTGAATTTAAAAAACTCAAGAACACGCGCGAAGCCATGTTCTTCGTTTTTTATTCTCAGATTCTATAATCCATGCTAAAATCTTCGTTTCTCAATGAAATTGGATGAAGTAAACATGAAAGTTGCTCGATTTTTCACAAGGAACACGATGGTGGATGTTAATTGCATTTATTTTTGGTCTAGCATGTTTGAATTTCTGGAAAACGCGAAGAACCCTAGAACTGGAAATTCTAAATTAAATGATGTATGATTGATGATTCTTTAATTTGTCTGAGGGCTTATGATCGTGTTAGGTGCAGAAAAAGATTGGCCAAGTGTTTTTTCATTTAAGTGCAAAGAATCATGATATTAGCGTTTGAGTTCTAACCTGTTCAAGTTGAAATCGAAGAAGGTGATTGAGTGTTTCCAGAACTTGTTTTATGCTTGCTGTAGCATCATCGGCCTATGTGGAAGCTGTAGGAATGGTCTGCTTGCCTTGAATCATCTTGAATTACTCCAGCCAAGTCCACCTGCATCAACTAAAAATGGAACTTCGATTTTGATGTTAAGCATGTTACAGTTAGTTGTTCATGATTTGGATCATCCCTATGATGCTTGTAGATGATGTTTGAATGATTAGAACATCAATTGTTTGAGCCAAACCAAAAATTCGAATGCTTGGGCAATTTTGCAAGCTTATGTGACATGAAGTGCAATTCTGATTTCTAGCTTGTTCTATGTTGTTTTTAAGTTCTAAACAAGTTTGATATTGATATTAGAGCATGTTTGACACCAAAGTTTATCATGGTTTTCACTGATTTTCAAAATTGCAATGTTTCTCACTTTTGCACTATGTTGCTTGAATTTCAAGGAAGTAGAGAGATAGCATGGATTTGCATTGCTTTGGTGTGATTTGAACTTGAAAATGATGCTCTATTTATAGGCCAATAGTTCTGAAAATGTTAGGCACAAGTACAAGGCTTTTGGTAAATCAAAGATGCCTTAAAGGGTAAGAAAGGCATTTTGCAAAGGAAAAGGAAGTTTCCTTTTTTAACCATGTGTTATTTTTCCAACTTGATCCAATCCTTCAATTATTACTTCTCACTGATTTTTATCAGTTCTTATTCCAATTTGGCAAGGTGGCAAGTGTTCTAGGTGAAGAAATCACAAAATGACCTATAATTTGAAGTTTTGAACTTTGAAAATCATGTTCATGGAGCCTTATGTTTCAATTTCAAAAGTATAGCTAGACTCCATGGATTTGAGAGTTCTTGGATATTTTGGAAAGCTTGTTTCAAGATCTACAACTTTCATGTTTTGAGTTTTTTCCAATTCAAAGTGGAACTAGGTGAAACATTGCCATGAAGTTTGGAAAAAATATGAAATTTCAACACTTCAAAATTTTTCTTAGTGTTGGAACTTTTGACTTTTTGTTGACTTTTCCAAATTCTTTGATTTTTTATGATCATGATGGATCATTTGAAGTATTTTGATGATGGAAAAACTTTTGTTTTGAAAAATTTGACCAAAAGTCAAAGTTTGACTTTTCTGTGCAGATGAATTTTCATCAAATGTTTCTGAAATTGACTGATGAAGTATGTGAACTTCTGTGATGTTTTGAACCCAAAAATTAGGTCAAGATGTTGTATCTAAGATATAGTGACCAATCTCTAGCCAAGAAAGTCATTCAATGTTCAAGAAATCAGAGGATACTCATGCTCGACCAAAACCCTAATTGGTCGATGCTAGATTGATCAGTGAGAAAAGATGGATATCTGATGATCAGAGGTTGATGATTTGATCAAGATAGATCAAATGAGGTGAGTAAAACTCAAACCCTAATTGGTTGCCTCTTGAATCAGATGAAAATCTGATGAAACCCTAATTTTGACCTGTGAATGCTATACCCGATTAACTCTGTTCTGAACTGTTAGTAATGTAATGATGCAAATGTAAGGTGGTATATTAGGTCAAAAATTGGGGTATGACAGATGCCCCTATTTAAGTTTCTTTCACCTGAGAGATGAAGATGAATATCTTTGTTTTGATAGGTGTAAAGAGACTTAAATATCATAATACGCAAATTTTGGACCTAAGATACCAAAAATGCGAGTAATGCGAAATGATTGTAAAAGTTTTAACCAGATGACATGGTGGGGAAAAACTTGTGAGGATGACTCGATCTGTTTGAGAAAAGAGGACCCTGTTTGTTGGGAAACACGCAATATGTCTCGCTGGGGAAAAAAGAGATTCACAAAACACGTGAACATCTGTTTCGTTTCGGGAAATAGAGAAATTACCTTCTGTCAGCCTTGTGACAATGTTCAAGGTAAGTGAAAATGATATTACCTATTCATCAGCCTTGTGATAGTTGTGGTAAGGAGTTCTGAAGATATTACCAATTATCAGCAAAGTGATAACTATGACAAGGTAAATCTTTGAAAAAATTTGTTGAGTATTCAGCTTTGTGAATATCAGACAAATGATGGAAACAGATCTTAAATGAGTTTTGAAGATATTACCAATTATCAGCAAAGTGATAACTATAACAAGGTAAACCTTTGAGATATATCACTGGGTATTCAGCCTTGTGAATAACAGACAGTGAGAGAAACAGAACTCAAATGAGTTTTATTATTTTTTTTTTGATACAATCTTGCCGAGGATCTCTCTTCTGAGAAGACGCAGGCATTTTGATTGGAAGACACAGGTTTTCTTTTTAAACAGAAAGAAAACTGCTGAGGGATTTCTTGTATAGTCGTGATTTGACCTTGTTGAGAAAAACAAACTCTCATGGCAAGTTTAGGAATGAAAAGAAAAATAAGCGGCTCAGACGATGAGGCTATTGCTTATTGCTTTGTTGATTATAGACAGGGTTCTATCCAGGAATGAACTGGAAAGAAAGGGTCAATCAAGACATTGTTCCTGATGGAGAATGATCTCAGCTGGGGAACATGGTAGAGAAAAAAATGTATTTTTCTGCTTGGGGATAATCTACTGGGGATAGAATTGTACTTACATGAGTAAGTGTGAATTAAACCAGTGATATGGAAGCAAACATTTCGAGGAATGCAAAAATGCATGTATGATGCTATTATGTATGAATGTCATGAATGTTATATGCATGCTAACAATACTTGACAAAGACACTAAAGAGGCATTTGGGAAAAGGACCACGTCACAGTTCGAACAAATACTTAGCAATATCCGCAGCAATGGTGTTAGACGTTGCTGATGAAGGATCTGAGTTGCATGCTTTAAACTTTCGGAGAAAGGCATTTCATTGGTAACTTTGTTGGGAATTTTTTTTTGGATAAGAATAACTTCCTTTGATGATTTCTGCTGAGGAGAAGACTTCTGTAGCAGTCGTTCTTGTCCTTCAGAGATTGAAACACTCGTGGAGGAACTGTTGAAGTTCTTTCTGTGTTCAGAGTTCAAAGGAACATTTTGCTTTTTTGTTTCAAAATTTTGAAGTAAAAATTCATTTAAAACCTTTTAGTTTCAAAAGTGATTTTCATAATAAAAGCGTTATTTTGCAAAATAGAATAAAGCAGGAATTGCAAACAAAAGGCACAAGGCTCAAATTTATTGATAGAATGGTAATCAGCCAAAGGCGTGATTCCATGAGCTATTTACAAAAGTTGGAAATGATAATTTATTAGGAAAAGGCTACACTGAAAGCAAATAACCGCTATTATCCCTAACAACTTTGAATTCCAACTGTGCATGTTGCTTTAGAAGATTTGATTGAAGATCCGTTGATGGAAGTTTCTTCAAATTGACGAAGTACGGACTGATGCAGTTACTTTGTCATTTTTTTATCCTTAATTTTTGCATAGATTTCCTTTTCAGATTTTCAATCTATCAGGATAATTTTTGTTTATTGTCTCTAATTTTTGCCTGGACCGCCTTTTCAGGTTTTCAGTCCACCGAGACGCTCATTTTTGCCTAAGCCGCCCTTTTCGGGTTTTCGACTTACCGAGCTGTTCTTTTGTTTTTTAGACAAAGTATTTCTTGACTGCATCCACATTCACAGGATGCGGGAGTTCATCACCGTCCATGGTTGTGAGAGTCATAGCACCGCCAGAAAAGCTTTTTTTGACGATGTATGGGCCTTCTTAATTAGGAGTGCATTTGCCCCTAGAATCAGGTTGAAAAGACATAATCTTTTTAAGCACGAGGTTGCCTTCTCGGTATTCACGAGGTCGAACCTTTTTGTCGAAAGCTTTCTTCATCCTTATTTGATATAGTTGTCCATGACACAGAGCGGTCAGGCGCTTTTCTTCGATTAAGTTCAGCTGGTCATATCTGCTTTGACACCATTCGGCCTCAGATAACTTAGTTTCCATGAGAACTCTCATTGACGGAATCTCAACTTCTACGGGGAGCACTGCTTCCATGCCGTATACTAGAGAAAAGGGAGTTGCCCCTGTTGAAGTATGTACTGAAGTACGATATCCATGTAGAGCAAATGGCAGCATTTCGTGCCAGTCTTTGTAAGTGATGACCATCTTCTGGACGATCTTCTTGATGTTCTTGTTGGCAGCTTCAACGGCACCGTTCATCTTTAGTCGGTAAGGAGATGAGTTATGATGCTCGATCTTGAATTCCTCACACAGTTCTTTCATCATTTTGTTGTTCAAGTTTGATCCATTGTCTGTAATGATCTTGCTTGGAATTCCATATCGGAAAATGAGTTTGTTCTTGATGAACCTCACAACCACTTGTCTTGTAACGTTGGCGTAAGATGCTGCTTCGACCCATTTGGTGAAGTAATCAATAGCCACTAGAATGAAACAATGTCCGTTGGACGCTTTTGGTTCGATCATCCCAATCATGTCTATGCCCCACATGGAGAAAGGCCACGGAGAGGAGAGAACGTTGAGTAGAGTTGGTGGCACGTGGATCTTATCTGCGTAGATCTGACACTTGTGACATCTCTTGACGTGTTTACAGCAATCAGATTCCATTGTTATCCAATAGTATCCTGCTCTCAAGATCTTTCTGGACATTGCATGTCCATTTGAATCGGTTCCAAAGGACCCTTCATGCACATCATGGATTATCGTGTCTGCTTCATGTCTGTCGACACATCTGAGCAGAACCATGTCGAATTTTCTTTTGTATAGCACATATTCATTTAGGAAGAAATTTATAGAAAGCCTCCTTAAAGTTTTCCTATCTTTGTACGATGCCCCGAGTGGGTACTCCTGAGTTTCAAGGAAGCGTTTGATGTCGTGGAACCACGGTTTATTATCAAAGACTGCTTCAGTTGCAAATACATATGCAGGTCTTTCAAGGCATCTGATACGAATCTTAGGTATATCATTCCAATTGTTGACTTTGAACATGGAAGATAGAGTAGCCAAGGCGTCTGCCATTCGATTCTGATCTCGAGGGATATGATGCAGTTCAACTTTGTTGAAGAAAGTCAACAAACGTCTTGCATAATCTCTGTAGGGAATCAAACCAAGATGATGAGTTTCATACTTGTCTTTGATTTGATTGATCACAAGGGCTGAGTCTCCATATATGTCAAGGACCTTGATCCTTAAGTCGATGGCCTCTTCAATACCCATGATGCAAGCTTCGTATTCTGCGATGTTGTTGGTGCAATCAAATAGCAATCTGGCGGAAAATGGGATATGAGAACCCTCGGGGGTGATAATGACTGCCCCAATTCCATTGCCAAAAACGTTAACTGCTCCATCAAAGATTAGCCCCCATCTGGATTCTGGATCTGGTCCTTCTTCGGGTAGCGGTTCGTCACAATTTTTCATTTTTAAGTACATAACATCCTCGTTTGGGAAGTCAAATTTGAGAGATTGGTATTCGTTGAGCGGCTGATAAGCCAAGTGATCGGCGAGAATGCTTCCTTTGACCGCTTTTTGAGCGCGGTATTGGATGTCATACTCAGATAACAGCATTTGCCATCGAGCAATTCTTCCCGTTAAGGCAGGCTTTTCAAATACATACTTGATCGGATCCATTTTTGAGATTAACCAAGTTGTGTGATTGATCATGTACTGGCGGAGACGTTTTGAAGCCCACACCAAAGCGCAACATGTTTTCTCGAGCATGGAGTAACGAGTTTCACAGTCTGTGAACTTCTTACTCAAGTAGTAAATAGCATGCTCCTTCTTACCGGTGTCATCTTGCTGTCCAAGTACGTAGCCCATGGAATCTTCCAACACGGTAAGGTATAGGATTAAAGGTCTTCCTTCCACTGGAGGGATTAATATTGGTGGTTCTGACAGGTATTCCTTGATATTGTCAAAAGCCTTTTCGCAATCTTCTGTCCATACAACTTCTTGATTCTTGCGGAGAAGTTTGAATATCGGGCCCACAGGTAGCAGTCATTTGAGAGATAAATCTGGAGATGTAATTCAACCGTCCGAGAAATCCTCTTACTTGCTTCTCTGTATATGGCGTAGGCATTTCTTGAATATCCTTGACTTTGTCAGGGTCCACTAAAATACCTCTTTGACTGACGATGAAACCTAGGAGTTTTCCAGATCTTACCCCAAAGGTGCATTTGTTAGGATTCAGGCGAAGCTGAAATTTCCTCAGTCGTTGAAACAACTTTAAGAGATAGTCTATATGCTCATCTTCAGTGTCAGACTTTGCTATCATGTCGTCCACGTAGACTTCGATATCTTTGTGCATCATGTCGTGAAAGAGAGTAGTCATTGCCCTTTGGTAAGTTGCGCCTGCATTCTTTAATCCAAACGGCATTACTTTTTAGCAAAAAGTGCCCCATGGCGTGATGAAGGATGTCTTCTCCATGTCTTCGGGAGCCATTTTGATCTGATTATAACCAGAGAAACCGTCCATGAAGGAAAAGACGTTGAACTTTGCAGTGCTATCCACTAGCATGTCAATATGCGGTAGTGGGAAATCGTCTTTCGAACTTGCTTTGTTCAGATCCCGGTAGTCAACACACATTCTGACCTTCCCATCTTTCTTGGAGACAGGCACTATGTTGGCTAGCCATTGAGGATATTCGGAAGTGACGAGGAAACCTGCGTCGAGCTGTTTTTGAACTTCCTTTTTGATTTTATCTGCCATATCAGGGTGAACTCTTCTTAGCTTTTGCTTAACTGGTGGACATTCTGGTTTTAATGGCAAGTGATGCTCCACAATGCTGGTATCTAACCCTGGCATGTCCTGGTAGGACCAAGCGAACACATCGACATATTTTTTGAGAAGATCTATCAGTCTGCTCTTGACGTTGCTGTCGAGCGAAGCTCTGATGTTTACTTCTTTTTTGTCTTCCTCAGAACCTAGGTTGATTACTTCCAATGGCTCTTGGTGAGGCTGAATGATTCTTTCCTCGTGCTTTAGCAGTCTAGAAATCTCATCTGGGATCTCTTCTTCAACTTCCTCCTCGGCGACTTCACAGGGGATTTCAAAGTTGGGAGAGAGCATCGAGTTATTGCTTTCAATGGATTTGTCCATCTGTTAATCTGCATATTTGATTTATGTTTGATTAATTAACTCCTTATCATCATTTTTTTTGAAGAAAGTTAATGTGAAAGTGTATGTAGATTGTGTATATTTTTATTTATTTATTTATTTTTATTTATTATGTTTTTTAGGATTATCATTTCCAGGAAAGGGTAAAAGGAAAATAAACACAAAGTGTAGAAACAAAACAACGCGTTTTATTTATAATTCACACTATGAAACAGGCCCTAAAATACAAACTCATTCGTCTTGGGCAAGACAAAGAGAGATTATTTAAAAGCTAAACCCTTATAAAACATCTCTTCACTTTGGGCGAAGTGAGAGTTCAAAACAAAAAGCAAAGATAAACTACTTAGAACTAGGAGCGTTAGTCCGAACTTCAACGGGTTTCCAGTAGTGACGAACTCCTTGGAAGTCGAGGTATTCTGGTAATTTTCCTTTTGGTTTAACCCTTGAGTAGACTTTGGTCACTGTTTAGGCAGGTTTTGAAGACTCTGGACGACGGGCTTTGCCTTTTGTGCTGCTAAAGCAGTCTTCTTCCGCTTGATGAATAGATCGGGAAGTATGGGATACAACATATGTGCTTCCTGTTGATCTTTGTGTTGAATTCTGAGGATGTACCCTCCAATCTTCAGAGTGAAGAGACTCGTTGTCGACGACGCTTTCCACTTCGTATCCCGAGTCGTACTCTTGATCTTCAGTGATCACGTTGATGTAGTGATAATCCATATCTGGTTTAGTGAATTCCACAGGCGTGTTAAAGCAGAGATCTTCATTCGGGACCTCGATTGGCTGATTAGACTGAGAAGACGAGTATACCTCCTCTGATTGACTAGGATAATCAAAAGAATCACCCCATCATGTGGGTTGGATATCTTCGATTCTGATTCTCGAGCTTTCTGGCGCAGTATACTTTACCATGTAGTCAAATTTACCACTTGGTTCTCCCAAGGTATCCCAAACTTCAGAAGGGACAGGTGGATTTTCATGTCGCTGCAGGGACATGTCTTTGAATTGATCAGTCGGCGCGCGCGTACAATTCCTCTTGAGACACATATTCAGGGCTGTTTAAATAAGTGCTCCACTCTTCAGATTCAGAGGGATCCTCTTCATCATCTTCAATGGTGACAACGCTAACCCCTTGGAGAACGGGGTTTAAGAAACCCCCACTGCTAAATACTTCTTTGATTGGACGAAGTGCTTCATCCTTTTGCTTGTCTTTGGAGAATATGGGTGTGAACCCAAGTCCGGCTTTTGTTTCGTTTTTGACAGGTTTGATTACATGTCCCCATCCTTCAGCATTTCCATCTTTCACCATCTGTGCCGCTTCTTTATACGAAGAGATAGATGATTTGTTTTTGCTGGTAGATTCATCTTCTAACGGATGTTCGAGGAGATGTGTCCCTTCAATGTCATTAGCTGTGATGAAAGAGAAACTGGACAAATGACTTACAAGCAAAGCTTGTTCACCACTGATGGTCACCAACTTTCCATTTACTGTGAATTTTAATTTCTGATAGAGAGTAGAAGTTACTGCTCCTGCCTCGTGGATCCAAGGTCTTCCTAGTAGAAAACTGTAAGCAGCTGGTACGTCCATGACTTGGAAAGTGATTTGAAAAGTGTGCAGACCAATTGTCATCGGGAGATCAACTTCCCCAATAACTGACTTCCTTGACCCGTCGAAAGCTCTTACCACTATGTCATTGAACTTCATTGGTGTCCCTTTGTAAGCCAAACGAGCGAGTGTCGTCTTCGGCATTACGTTCAAAGATGAACCGGTATCTACCAATACATTGGACAGGGAATCTGATTGGCAAATCATCGAGATGTGCAAGGCTAAATTGTGATCTTTCCCTTCTTCTGGAAGTTCCTCGTCACTGAAACTTAGATTATTACAAGCTGTTATGTTGGCGACAATACCTCCAAACTGGTTTGTACTTACATCATGGTCTACATAGGCTTGGTCTAGTACCTTCATTAAAGCTTCTCGATGAGCTTCGGAGTTGAGAAGCAGAGACAGTATTGAAATCTTGGAAGGAGTCTGCAACAGTTGATCCACGACTCGGTATTCACTTTTCTTGATTAATTTCAGTATCTCATCAAAATCTGTGTTGACGTTGGCTCTATCAGGAAGACCAACATTTGTGCTTGGGTTAACAACGAGAATCTTTGCAGGATTCTCGGAAGATATGTTAACTGGATTTCGTCTGACAACAGGAACTGCCGGCGGTCTTGGTGGCAATGGAGTGTGTACTCGTCCACTTCGTGTTACTCGTCCGATTTCTGTTATATTGACATTAGCTGGAAGAGTAGGCATGGGTTTCTCCTTCCCATCCTCTATCAGGGTTGCATTGTATTGGTAAGGAATTGCTTTGGTAGAACTGTATGGAACAGGACCGGGTAGGCAAATCACCAAAGGAGACTCTGGGGTGCTGGAACTGTTGCATTAAATCTCCACATGTTGGGTATATTGAAACAAGGGATGATAACATTTACTTCGGGATTTTCTGACTTGATATCTGAGACTAAAAGCTCATGCGGAAAATGCCCTACTGTATTTACGTCATGGTCATCTCTGTTTCTGTAGATCTGTAAGTCACCGATATCTAACAATCGCTGAATGTCTGCTTTTATGGTGGGACATCCTTGAATATCCTTGGAGCAGATGTTGCAAGTTGCGTAATTGTAGATGATGTTTGAATGATTAGAACATCAATTGTTTGAGCCAAACCAAAAATTCGAATGCTTGGGCAATTTTGCAAGCTTATGTGACATGAAGTGCAATTCTGATTTCTAGCTTGTTCTATGTTGTTTTTAAGTTCTAAACAAGTTTGATATTGATATTAGAGCATGTTTGACACCAAAGTTTATCATGGTTTTCACTGATTTTCAAAATTGCAATGTTTCTCACTTTTGCACTATGTTGCTTGAATTTCAAGGAAGTAGAGAGATAGCATGGATTTGCATTGCTTTGGTGTGATTTGAACTTGAAAATGATGCTCTATTTATAGGCCAATAGTTCTGAAAATGTTAGGCACAAGTACAAGGCTTTTGGTAAATCAAAGATGCCTTAAAGGGTAAGAAAGGCATTTTGGAAAGGAAAAGGAAGTTTCCTTTTTTAACTGAAGCAACTCGATTTTCAAAAATCTTTTAATTCTCGAAAACTAGTGAAATCTCCACCTAATTTTATTTGTTCTAAAAAGAACGGGGAAATATAGATAAAACCCAAAACAAGCGGATAAGGCGGTCTACGTGACCAAAAATTGGGATCGGGAGTCGGTTATGTAAGGGGAAGGTATTAGCACCCCTTACATCCATCGTACTCGATGGGACCCATTTAATTCTACGCATTTGTGTGTGTGTTTATTGCTAAGTTATGAATACCAAAAGGAAAAGAAATTGTTTGTTATTATTTTGAGTTTGACACGGTTTCAGAACCGTGTGCCTACATATTCCCTCGTGCAATGGGAAAGTCAAAACTCTGTAGTTCCTCTTAAAAAGGCTTTAATTGGTTGTATTGATTTTATCTGAAAAATCGTGCGTTTAGATGTTTCAGATGCTTTGAACTAGGACTTGTTTTGTTTGTTTGAAAAGCTTAAGTCCTCGCTCGCATTTGAAACGACTATTACACTCTCTTTATCCGAAAAGAGTTTTTTATGATCGCGTATGAGCGAGAAAAGGATTTGAATGGGTTGAATTTTTTTTTATGTGGATGAAAAAGTACCGAACAACGAGGCTAGCGTCTCACGATTCAAATACTAGAAACCCGAGGAACGAAAGTTCGCACAAGTCGTCTATCACCCAAAAAGTTTTCTTGAGAAAAAGTGAAGTGAAACGAGTTCACGTTATTTAGGAGTCTTTAAGCCACAGGTCTAGCGTCCAACGACTTAAAGACTAAAGTTTGTTTGGGGGACAAGTTTTTTAAGCAACTGGTCTAACGTCCGACGACTTAAAAACTTGTACTTTATTATGAAAAAGATTTTGAAAATGCACTCGACGTTGGATCGAGGTTTGCGAAGAAGACTCGACGTTGGATCGAGTTTTATTGAAAGTGTTTTTGCGATACGTGCTGAGATGAAATATGGAATCGGATTGATTTTAAATTTAATTGTGTGCAAAGTGTACATTGGTGAATAAATACTGAATGAGTAGGTAAACAGACAAACATACCATACATTACAATCGAAAATTTAAATAATTATTAGAGATGATTTTTTCTGTTTGATGAAAAATCGACTAATAATTTTAATCGATAAATCATCAAACACAAACTATCAGATCCAATAATTATTTATTACATCGCAACAAAATATTATTTACAAAATAAATTAAATGAAATAGAAAGTTCAGAAATAGCCTGTAATGCCGTGACTCTGGACGATGTGGAAAGAAAACCATCTGAACTTCTGGCGATTTGGTGCGTCAGATCTTTCTTCTTCGAAATAAATACTCCACCGGCCCAAGTGATATATCATTGCATTTTTACCAAATATTTCTAATTAACATATTTCCAAAAAAAAATGAAGAAGATATGTGAAGTAAAAAAAGAAGAAAATTCTTATTATTATATTTTTTAAAACAAAGGTGGTGACACTTGTCACCACCAGACACCATTATGAAATAATTAAAAAAAAAACAAATAAATTAAAGTAATTGTTTTGAAAAAAGAAAAAAAGAAAAAGAAATTTAGGAAAACAGATAATACGCTATCTTTCTCTCCACACGCGTTTCTCACTTCTCTCACGCGTTCTCTCCCTCTCGCTCTCATCGTCTTCGCTGTTTCTCCTTCTCAATCTCTCTCGCCGAAACTCACTCGCTCTCACCTCTCGACCCTCATCGGCGATCGCCGCCGCCTGTCTCTCTCTCACCATGGCCGCGATCGTCATCTCTCTCACCCTCGCCGTCGATCATCCCTGTCTCTCGCTTCCACCGTCGCTCGTCTCTCTCGAACTGGAATCTCTCATCTCTCAATCTCTGTTTGCATGTTTGATTTTTGAATGCTTGATTCAATTTCTGATTGTTTTCTGCATATGTGTTCTGTTTACAGACTCGAACTGGAAAAGGAGGAGGACGACGACAAGATTCGCAACCCCTCCGTCAAACAAACGGGTATTACCTTTTCCGAACTTCTCTTCTTTCTCAAAAATGCAGAATTAGAATTTCTGAAACAAAACAAATCTGAAGGTGTGGGTGCATGAAAATGATGAGCTTGCTTTGATGCTTTTTTGCGTTTTTGTTCTTGCTGGCTTTTCTGTTTTGAAGGAACAGACACTACACTTTTCTGGCTTATTTGCTTTTGAATGCTTGCTGATAGAACAGATTATTGCAATGGGTATCTTGGTTTTGAAAATGGTTTCAATTTGTGTTATCTTTTCTTTGGTCTTTGAACTGTTTTGGGTTTGGAATAGTTAGAACAGATACTTCTTTTTTGGTTATGGCCTTTTTGAGGGTTTTTTCTTTGAACTGGTCTTTCTAACAGATGTTATGCTGGTATGTTAAGAACAGTTGCTCTATCTTTTGAACTTGAGGCTGTCCCTTTTACCCCTCCTGCTGCTATATTTTTACATTTTCTGATGTTGGTTTACCTTATGGTTTACCCATCTGAACCAGTTCCCTCTTTTTCTGATCCCTTTCTCATTAACTAGTTAATATCTGAACAGATATCTCTCTTGGTTCTGGCTTAGTGTTGGTCCTGTTATCCCTTTAATGCAAACCCCATCTGTCTTTTCTTGGAACTCAGTCTTGTTGCCTCTGTGATTACTTGCATTTGTTGCTATTTCCTCTTTCAGCTATGGCTTGCTGTGTTAATTACTTGTATGACCCAATTTGCTTCTTCTGTGCTACTGCTGGCTCTGCTGCTGGCTTAAGCTGATAACCACATCCCTTGTCTTTTTTCTGCTATGTTACACTTGCTGCTTATGTTGACTTGCTTTTTGCTGATAATCACATCCTCTTTTGCTTCCTGTTGGGAATCATTTGGACTGTTGCCTTTGATTACATTGTTGCCTAATGCTTTTGATTATACTTGTTGGGATTAACTGTGATGAATAGTCTGAGTTAGGTTTACTTGTGAACCGAGTTAACTCGTGATTTGCAAATAAACTCACTTTCGCCGATGATTAATCTTGTGCAAGGTTATGAGGTTTAGCAATAACCTGATTCCCGCCCAAACACCTAATGATGAGTTTGAAAAAAACACAATCCTTATTTTCGTACGAAATTGCTTCGTTACTTCTAACTATGTTTCTTTTTATTGTTTCAGGCGACAATGGATGGCACAGCATAAAAGAAGAATGCTCGGGTACAAAGAATAGTTAGGAGGAAGCACCAATTAGCTCGGACCAATTTGGAAGCTTGTAGCATTAGATTAGGACACCTTAGAAACTTGTAAAATTATGATATTTGTGTCTTTTTTGTAACTAAAATTGTAATTTGAATTCCAAAAATAACTTCCTTTCTTTTTATCCCCAATTTGAAACTATACCCGAATTCCAAATAAATACAGATTCTCCTTTTTTCACATTGCATCTTGAAATTCCGCATTTTTATATTCATGCTTGAAATATCCAACAATCTCCTGTAATTATATTGACTGGCAAATTCAAACACCCATAAATGGTATTTTCACTCACCGAATTCAAATAATCTGAGTAAAAGACTTCCTTCTAAAAATTAAATTCTCAAATAACTAAATATTTTTTGAATTCAATTTCTAAACAAATAATCCCTTTTTCGGAAGGACAATTCTAAACGACCTTTTTGTACAACAAATTCGAAATCGTTGGAAGCCTCTTGAATTAGAATCGACGCGGCTAAAACTTTTCCACCACTTTTCCATGAAAAATCCTTAGTAAGAATTCCTTTGAAATTGTAATAAACAAACACACATTTTTGAAAATAATGGGTTTGAAAATAAAGGGATGAAACGGAGGGGAAATTTTGGGGTGCGACATTAACCATGTGTTATTTTTCCAACTTGATCCAATCCTTCAATTATTACTTCTCACTGATTTTTATCAGTTCTTATCCCAATTTGGCAAGGTGGCAAGTGTTCTAGATGAAGAAATCACAAAATGACCTATAATTTGAAGTTTTGAACTTTGAAAATCATGTTCATGGAGCCTTATGTTTCAATTTCAAAAGTATAGCTAGACTCCATGGATTTGAGAGTTCTTGGACATTTTGGAAAGCTTGTTTCAAGATCTACAACTTTCATGTTTTGAGTTTTTTCCAATTCAAAGTGGAACTAGGTGAAACATTGCCATGAAGTTTGGAAAAAATAAGAAATTTCAACACTTCAAAAATTTTCTAAGTGTTGGAACTTTTGACTTTTTGTTGACTTTTCCAAATTCTTTGATTTTTTATGATTATGATGGATCATTTGAAGTATTTTGATGATGGAAAAAGTTTTGTTTTGAAAAATTTGACCAAAAGTCAAAGTTTGACTTTTCTGTGCAGATGAATTTTCATCAGATGTTTCTGAAATTGACTGATGAAGTCTGTGAACTTCTGTGATGTTTTGAACCCAGAAATTAGGTCAAGATGTTGTATCTAAGATATAGTGACCAATATCTAGCCAAAAAAGTCATTCAATGTTCAAGAAATCAGAGGATACTCATGCTCAACCAAAACCCTAATTGGTCGATCCTCGATTGATCAGTGAGAAAAGATGGATATCTGATGATCAGAGGTTGATGATTTGATCAAGATAGATCAAATGAGGTGAGTAAAACTCAAACCCTAATTGGTTGCCTCTTGAATCAGATGAAAATCTGATGAAACCCTAATTTTGACCTGTGAATGCTATACCCGATTAACTCTGTTCTGAACTGTTAGTAATGTAATGATGCAAATGTAAGGTGGTATATTAGGTCAAAAATTGGGGTATGACAGCAGTGTATTTCACAATGTAGTCAAACTTTCCACTTGGTTCTCCCAAGGTATCCCAAACTTCAGAAGGGACAGGTGGATTTTCATTCTTTTGTAGGGACATGCCTTTGAATTGATTAGTCGGAAGATAAAACGGTGCGTACGATTCTTCCTGAGACACATATTCAGAGCTGGTAAGATAAGTGCTCCACTCTTCAGATCTGGAGAGATCGTCTTCATCACCTTCATTGGTAAGAACGTTAACCTCTTGCAGAACAGGGTTTAAGAAACTCCCACTATGGAATACTTCTCTGATTGGACGAAGTGTTTCATCCCTTTGATTGTCTTTAGGAAATACTGGAGCAAAACCAAGCCCGACCTTTGTCTTGCTGTTGACAGGTTTTATTACTTGTCCCCAACCTGTAGCATTACCATCTTTCACTATCTGCGTCGCTTCTTTGTAAGAGGAGATAGATGATCTGCTTTTGCTTGTAGATTCATCTTCTAACGGATGTCCTTGGAATTGTGTCCCTTCAACGTCGTTGGCTGTGATGAAAGAAAAGTTGGATAAATGGCTTACTAGTAAGGCTTGTTCACCGATGATGGTTACTAGCTTCCCATTTACTGTGAACTTCAGTTTTTGATGGAGAGTGGATGTCACAGCTCTTGCTTCGTGTATCCATGGTCTTCCTAGTAGACAAATGTAAGCAGCTGGTACATCCATGACCTGGAAGGTGATTTGGAAGGTATGTGGACCGATTGTCATCGGAAGATCGACTTCCCCAATAACAGATTTCCTTGACCCATCAAAGGCTCTTACCACTATGTCATTGAACTTCATCGGCGTTCCTTTGTAAGATAAACGAGCTAAAGTCGTTTTTGGCAATACATTTAAGGATGAATCGGTATCCACTAGTACGTTGGACAGAGAATCTGATTGGCAAATCATTAAGATATGCAGAGCCAGATTGTGATCTTTCCCTTCCTCTGGGAGTTCTTCATCACTGAAGCTTAAATTGTTGCAAGCTGTTATATTGCCCACAATCCCACCAAATTGATCTGTAGTTACATCATGATCTACATAAGCTTGATCTAGCACCTTCATCAAAGCTTCTCGGTGGGCTTCAGAATTTAGAAGTAGAGATAGTATCGAAATCTTGGAGGGAGTCTGCATCAGCTGATCGACAACTCTGTACTCGCTTTTCTTGATTAACTTCAAAATTTCATCGAAATCTGAGTTAACGTTGGTTCCATCAGACGGTCCAACGTTTGCGTTTGAATTACCAACGGGAATCCTCGTGGGGTTCTCGGGAGGTGTATTAACTGGATTTTGCCTAACAATAGGAACAACAGGTGGCTTTGGCGGCAACGGAGTATGTACTCGTCCACTTCGCGTTACTCGTCCAATTTCAGTTATGTTGACATCGGCTGAAAGAGTTGGCATGGGTTTCTCCTTCCCATCTTCTATCATAGTTGCACTGTATTGATAGGGAATTGGTTTGTTAGAATTGTATGGAACAGGACCGGGTAGACAGATCACCAAAGGAGACTCTGGAACCTTTGAACCGTTATATTCAACTTCCTCACACTTGGGTACGTTGAAACAGGGGATAATGACGTTTACTTCAGGAATTTCCGAGTTGATATCTGAGACTAAAAGCTCATGCGGAAAATTCCCTACCATATTCACGTCATAGTCATTTCTGTTTCTGAAGATCTGTATGTCACCAATGTCTAATAATCGTTGAATGTCTGCTCTTATGGTTGGACATCCTCGAAAATCCTTGAAGCGATTCAAGTCGTAATCGTGTTTAGCGAAAGCACCCATTGTACTGTATGTATCATGGAGTTGTACCAAGATTTCTCTTATCAGATTCACATCTGTGACAAGATATCGATCTGTATTCCTTAGTATCAAATTCACGGTATGTCCACTATGATTAGGAAGTGGATTTGCTTGCACATTTGGATTTGTATTCCTGAAGGAAAGAAGATTAGACCTTACTAACCTTTGTACTTGCTTTTAGCGCTATGCAATGCTCGAGATCATGACCCGTGCCCTTGATGAAAAGGGCAAGATACGCTTTGTACCACCACGGTAATTTTTCCGTACGGAGGCGGTAATCTAGTTTGCACAAGATTTCTTTCTATCAATGCAGGATATAGTTCGTACGCCATCGAATTGGATCAAATTGTGAGACCTCAAGCAGTTCCGATTGTTGTATTCTTGAGGTCGAGGTCGTTGAGTTTGCCGGAATCATGGAGCAATTCCTATTTGGACTTGTATTAACAGGGTGCTATGGAAGCTACCGTTGTTGTCGGCCGACATTCTTTTGTGGTTTCTGGATACCATTCCTATGTCATGTTCCTTTTCTTTGGAAAACTGGTTCCAACCTCTTAGTTCCACCGAAGATCCTATTTCTTTGACCAGCCTGCTCGAACTCCTTCCTCTAGTCGCATTCCTATGCTTACCATCTCGGTGAAATCTCCGGGAGCGCTGGCGATCATTCGTTCGTAGTAGAATGGGCCAAGAGTGTTTAAGAAAACCTTGGTCATTTCCTTCTCCTCTAACGGTGGGTTGACTTGAGAATTTCCTCCAACGTACTCTTTGAATGTCTCTTTCTCCTTCTGAGACATGGAGCGGAGTTGATCCCGATCTGGAGCCATGTCCTAGTTGAATTTGTACTATTGGACAAAGGCTTCGCCTAGGTCATTGAATGTCTGGATATTCGCACTGTCTAGTCCCATGTACCACTTCAGTGCAGCACCGGTGAGACTGTCTTGGAAATAGTGAATTAACAATTGGTGATTGTCATTGTACATAGACATTTTCCTAGCGTACATCGTAAGATGACTTTGCGGGAAGGAATTTCCTTTATACTTTTCAAAGTCAGGGACTTTGAACTTTGCAGGTATCCTTACGTGAGGAACTAGGCACAGATCGTGGGCATTCTTCCCAAACAATTCCTTTCCACGGATTTTTTTGATCACAAGCTGCATCTTAAGGAGTTGTTCCTGGAGATTCTCCATCGGGCCACGAGGATTCGTGTTATCGCCTGGACTATGGTGGACTTCTTCGTGTGCAGTAGTGTGCACTACGGAAGCTGAATTTGTCATAATCGGTTGAGAAACCATCATAGTGACTTGCGGAAAGGTTACTCCATGCTGTGGAGTAAGTGTTGAGTTCTGTAAAGTAGGCACCTCAAGCGTTGTTGTTTGTACCTGAGGAGTAGGTTGACGAAACCCGATGCCAAAATTGAAAGGCATGCCCCATGGATACCCTTCTAGCATACTGAAGAGTGAACTACTGGCTGCAACAGTTGAAACTGGAGTAGTAGTGATCTCTGAAATCGTCTCTTGATTTTGACTGTTTAATGTTGCTTGCTGGCTTTGCGTAGTTGCCAACAAACTTACCAAAGAAGTGAGTCTCTCCACCTCCTCCTGAAGTGTTGTCACTGTGCTACGAAGCTCAACATTTTCTTGCTCAAAACCTTCCATTATTTTCCTTCTTTTTGAACGAGTATTGTAGGTACGAGTCGGCTGTGGACGTGGTCGAGAAACTCTAAGACGCGACAACTTGACGATCTTTCTCTTTCTGGAAAAAATTCCAAAAGATAAGACTCTAGACAATAAACTCGATATGCAAAGTATGATGCATGATTATGAATGCAGAGAGAAAATAATTTCCAAAGAATTTACGCTAAAAGAGAAATTTCTGGCAAATATTTGGATGGAAAACACTTTATTTTTATTGATTATTGAAAGAAGATTACAACAATTTTTGTTTTTGAGCATAGCTCATACAATGATAAAATAAATGATAAAATTACAATCTAAACTAATTAATCGTCCACTTCAGATGAAGATCCAAAGGCTTGATGTAGCTTCAACTTCAGGATTTCCTTCCCATAGTGAGCTTTCAGTTCAGCTTTCTCGGCTTTTAGCTTGCTGATGACTTTCTTCCACTCGTCAGGAGCGGGATCGCTGGTTGTCATTTCCTCAAGCTTTCTTTTTCTTTCTTTGATGTATCTTTTGATCGCGTTATCTTTCTGAAGAATCTTCTCATCTTTCTCCATGACCATTCATATAGGAAGTAAAGCGTCTTTTCATGATCTTTGACCTGCTTCTTAAGCTTCTCATTTTCGAGATCAGTCTTAAAGAACTTGTCTTCCAAAGCCTTTTTCTCAAGCCTCATCTTGGCCAAAGCTTCTTGGTATTCTCCCATAGTCTCAACGGGAAAAATTGTTGATCTGGAAGCTGTTGAAAACATAGGTTCTTCATAAGCATAAGGCATTCGGAATTCCTTTGCTCTTTTCTTCACCCAAGAAGTGTAGATTTCCATGGCTACACAATTTCTTGCATTACCCTTTTCCTTCCTTCGGATGTGATGCCAAGCTCTTATCATTCTCGCTTTCAAACCTTGGGAATCTTCCCCTTCATGATAGAAGTAGCTTTCTACTGTAAAACCAAGAGGTTTACTAGAATTCGCGTACCCGAGTTGACGTCTCGCCAGGAATGGGTTGTAGTTGATTCCTCCTTTCGTACCAATGAGAGGTACGTTGGCAAATTCTCCACAACTTTCAATGATTTCCATCTCATTGTCTGTCAAGGTATACCAATGGATATCGTCATTTGTAAGAGACATGAGTCTTCGAGACCAATGCCAATCGTCTTTGTTTTCGCAGAAGATAGGAGATTTGGGCAAGTGTGAGACAATCCATTTGAAAAACAGAGGTACACAACACACAATAGTTCCATCTCCTTGACGATTCCTATGGTGAATGGAGAAATACGTGTCACCAAGCAAAGTGGGAACGGGATTTCCAATCAGAAAGATCCTTATGGCGTTGATATCAACGAAACTTGGGACGTTGGGGAACAACACCAATCCATAGATGAGTAAAGCTAAAATAGCTTCAAAGGCTACCATACTACCGGCTTCAGAGAATTTAAGAGCCTTCTCCATTAGGAACTTTGAAGTTAGTCCTAAGAGTTTTCCTTTGGTAGTTAGGTTTTTGTCTATCTCAGATTTCTTTAAGTGAGTCATTGTTGCAATGACTGGTGACTTAGGAATGGCTTCCAAACCATTGAAAGACACCTTATCTGATACTGAGATACCTAGGATGTGTGCGTACTCTTCCAAAGTAGGCATCAACTGATAGTCAGGGAATATGAAACAACGATAGACTGGATCGTAAAACTGAACGAAATTTTTGAGAAGTCCTTCATCAACGTTGGTGTTAAGGACAGTTAAAAGAGTTCCATAGCATTTTCAAACCGAGGGATCTTCTACCAAGGATGCTAACTCTTTAACTTTCCTACATCAGAATCCTAAACCGTATTTCTTGGTGAATCTTCCTCCGACGTCCATCACTCTAACCTAAAATATTTACAAAGAAAATCTCTAAATTCTTTGGAAATGGGAAGCGAAATGAAGTTTTGAATGAATGCATGAATGCTACAAACATGGTTAGTAGTTATAAACACGGTCAAGCGTTCGAAGTCACGAGCATGAGGCCAACGATAAGAATCAAACGTGGGTAAGTTCTAAGGGCTTATTCATCTGTGAAACGGGTTCTACTGATAATATATGCTCAACGCTTCTCTTTGAAATATTATCGGATTTGTTGAATACTCGAAGTCCAATAATATTATTCAAGAAAAACTCGCCTGATCGTAGTCTCGCATGACAATTATTCTAAGCTTACGCCTGAGTAATTTCTGCACTACATCCTAAATGGCCAGGATGGGTTATGTGTTCTCACCACTCGCGTTAGTTCTCTCGAAAGCAAAATGTCTTCGCAAATACTTGCTAAACACAAATACTTCCAAGACAACCTCCACTGAGAGAGGGATCTCAAATTAACTCCGTAAGTACTGAGACTTATCACAAGTTAATAGGACTATACCCCCACCTAGATCTTAAAATGTTTCTTAAATTCGGGTTAGGATTTCTTTCCATCAGATGAAATCGCGAAAACACATAATAAAGAAAAACAAACATATGCACATATGAAAGCTTAACCCCTCTTTTTCTTTTTGAAAACAAAAAAAGCTTGGTGCTCTTGAGCAGAGTCACATTTTCTTTTTAAAATCAAAATTTAGCATGCTCCCAAGCAGAGTCGGCATTTTTCCGCTCAAAAAGTGACGCGAGGAATCGAATCAATTCGGATTCTCGCTCGAAACGATTTACTCTTTTGATTTGTTTATAAAGATGCCTCGAGCATCAAGCTTTATTATTTTCAACAAAAGAAAAATGATTATGAAAAAGGGGAAAGCTGTTAATACCCTCAATTGATATGATATGCATTACGATTAGCGCAAACTAGACGTAACGCATTGGGGAGATTCCGGGCAAGGGGGTTTGTTATATAAAGGGAATAGATGGAGCACCCTAAATATATATAGTTATCTATAGCTTTATATATGAATATGTTTGATATGTTTGTGTGTTTTAAATTGCTATTTCTATGATTGGGAAAGTTTCTCCTTTGGACTTTAAGAAGGGTAGATTATGTGGGATCCTAGGTTTTGTTATTATTGTGCTCGCAAAGATCATTGAGATCTTCTGCATACATATCCCTTAATGGGAATCAGAGCATTTGTAGCTCGGATCTAAAGGGAGCTATGGTTTTGTTTGGTTTGAGGGAGAAAGAAATTTGCTCGGCAAGGATGAGACCTTGTGCCTACGTATTCTCAAAGGGATGTTGAGAAAGTCAGAGCAATCGTAGTTCCCACTTATGCTAGTGGAAGCAACGGGATGTTATTAAGAGACAGCATAAATGTCATCTTAATGAAAAAATGTATCTAATCTATTTCATCACATACATTTTGAAAGGTTGATTGATTGAAATCTTTCATCGTAAGTTATAGGTGTTTTGCTTGAGTGTACAAGCGTTACCACTTACGAGTTTAAGAAAGATGCTTGAAAATGATTGAATCTTTTAATTGTAAGAATTGGGTGTTTTGCTTGAGTGTACAAGCGTTACCACTTACAGATTAAGAGGTGTTTTTGTTTGAAAAGAGTTTGAAAAGTTTTTGATTGTATGCGATGTGATAGATGAGATACTTCTTCCATAGAGATGATAGATGTCTAAATCTCTATGAGAAATTGATTGGATTAGGGGATGCTTTTAAGAAGCCCGTGGGTCCTTGTATTGTAAGCCCAAGAGGAGGCATTCTGAGGGTCATCGAGGGTCCTTGTATGAAGCGCAAGAGGAAGCTATAGGGAATTGCTGGCTTTGGCTTTAAGAGGGATTTCATCGGGAAACCATCCTGTTAGGATTAAGAGCAATTTCACCGGGAAATTATACTCTTTAGGTTTTATCCTAACGCGGGTGTCTCTTTGTATTGGAATCCCAATAGGAGGCTGTTAAGAGATTTCCTGGTCTCTTTCTTGTTTGATTCCCAAGAGAAGGCTAAACTCAATGAGGAGTTCTTTTGAACGAAGCCCAAGAGGAGGCTGACTCAGCAGGGGAGTGATGTCTTATATGAAGCCTAAGCGGAGGCTAAACTCAGTAAATGAGTTTTCTTATATGAAGCCTAAGAGGAGGCTAACTCAGATGAATGAGTTATCTTGTACAAATCCCAAGAGGAGGCTATCTCTGTGGGGAACTTAATGATTAAACTAGTTGTTATGTTATAACCAGACAGTTATATAAACAAGTATATGAAGTTTATTCACAGGAGTTTATGAAGGAAATATAAACAAATGCATGATGTTTATTTACAAGAGTTTATGAAGGAAATATAAACAAGTGTGTGTAAAACGAACGTTTAAAACGAGCGTAACTGGATTACTTACAAGTTTGAATGTGTACAAGGAAGTAAATATGTACACGAATGAGTATTTATGTACAAGGAGAGGTGGATGTACATAGGAGGGTTGGGACTTACACCGTAAGGGAGGCCCATTGGTTTAAAAGCAGTTTCACCGGGAATAATGCTCCTTTTAATACCAATGGTATTTAGTGTATATACAAGTGAAATGAAAACAAACGGACAAAGTTTGTCTGTACTTGAATATTTACAAAAGACGTTTGTATTATGTACAAGGAAAAATTGATATGTACATAAAAAGAATTTGATATGTACAAAGAAATATGTATGTACATAAAAGAATTTGGGACTTACACCGTGAGGGAGGCCCATGATCGGTTAAGAAATTTGAGGAAAAAACGAGTTCGGTTTTATCTTCAAATCGGGTCGATCATGGAAAAAAGAGTGTAAGTTTGTTGAAAAGTTTTGAAAGGATCTTAAAAGTGTTCTTCAAGGATGAAATATACTTGCAAGAAGTTTGAAAAAGTTTTGGGCTTCGAAAGTTTGAAAGAAACGTCTTTGAAAGTGCTTTGAAAATGACTCAAAACGTATCATTTTCGGCTCGATAAAAATATAGTTAAAAGAAAGTATTTTTGAATTTTTTTGACACTATCCTAAAATAGGTATGTTAAATAACATGTGTGCAAAAAATCACCTCAAAATGAGGAGTTTTGATTGGGTTTTGAAGAAGTCAAAGTTTGAAAAAAAATGTAAAGAGAAAACAAAAAAGTTTGGCAAAAATGGTCCCAAGGCTACTCGAACCCGGGACCATTGGGCAAGGCGTGGCAAGGCAAAGTGTTAAGAGTGAGCTGGCAACCGCTGGGGCGGTAATACATCTGCGTATTTATCTCAAACCATGTTATAATATTATAACCTTTTTATTTGAATTTGAAAAAACGCGCGCACTGCTTGTTCTTCTTCCTCGATCCTTCTTCAAGCCCAGATCCTTCGTTTCTCAATGAAAATGGATGATGTAAACATCAAACTTGGTCGAAATTAAACCAGGAACATGATGATGTGGTTTCATTTCATTTATTTTTAGTTTAACATGATTAAATTTCCAGAATACACGAAGAACCCTAGTTCTTTAAAATCAAATTGAAATCGTGTATGATCATGGAATCAAGCAATTAGTTTAGGGTTAATGATCAGTGATGGTGCAGAAACAAAACGGCCAAGCCATTTTTGAACTGGAAATAAGAAATCAAGGAGTTCAAATTTGAGCTTACCTCTTGAAGCTGAGATCGAAATCTTTAAAGGAGCTGTTACAGTTGATGTTTAAGGATTGCTGGAGCACCAGTGAGCTTCATGGAAGGTGTGAGGATGGTCTGCTTGCTCTGAAATTTCCTGGATCATTCCAACCAAGTCCACTTGCATATGCTTGAAATGAAACTCGAATCCGTGCTTGGAGGTGTTACAGATCAAAAGTGATGGTTTGTATCATCCATATGGAGTATGTTGATGATGTTTGAATCAAAAAAACACAACTTGCTCGAGCCAAACTAACAGTTTGAAGTTTAAGGCAGTTTTTACAAGTTTAGAAATATGAAAAGCAATTCTATTTTTTAATGATTCTTGTGTTGATTTTAAGTTTCAAACCAGTTACATATTGATTTTAAGACATGTTAGACACCAAATCCCTCATGGTTTTTCACAAGTTTTGAAAAATGCAAGAATTCTCACTTTGAACTATGTTACTTGAAATTTAAGAAAGAAAAGAGAAAGCTTGTTTTGGAATAGCTTTGGTGTGGTTTCAAATGGCAAACATGACCTCTATTTATAGGTCAAAAAATCAGATTAGCAAGCAAGGAAGATTGGCTTGGATTTGGACAACTTGCCTTAGAGGGCAAGAAAGTCATTTTTGCCATAAATGCAAAAGGAACCTTCCTTTTAACCATGGTTAAATTTCAACTTCATATTATCTCATCATAATTAATTCCCATCTGATTTTTATCAGTTCTATCCTTCTTGGCTAGGTGGCAAGGCTTCTAGAAGGAAAGAAAATAAAAAATGACTTGTAATTTTGAAGATTGTACTTGAAAATCATGGCTTTTGGAGCTCTATGTTTCAAAATCAAAAGTATAGCTAGACACCATGGATTTTCAAGTTCTTGGACATTTTGGAAAGCTTGTTTCAAGAGCTACAACTTTCATGTTTTGAGTTTTTCCTAATTCCAAATGGAACTATGTGAAAAATCGCCATGAAAGTAGGAAAAAATGTGAAATTTTAACACTTGAAAATTTTTCTAAGTGTTGAAAATTTTGACTTTTTGTTGACTTTTCCAAATTTCTTGATTTTTTATGATCATGATGGATCATTTGAATTATTTTGATGATTGAAAAAGTTTTATCTTGAAAAAGTTGACCAAAAGTCAAAGTTTGACTTTTCAGTGCAGATGAAATTTCATCAGATGATCCAGAAATTGACTGATGAAAAATATGAACTTCTGTGATTTTTTGAATCCAGAAATTAGGTCAACATGTTGTGTTGGAGATATGAAGATCAATCTCCAAGCAAAAAAGTCATTCATTGATCAAAAAACTCAGTGATTGCTTATCCTCGATAAAAACCCTAATTGGTCGATCCTCGATAGATCATGAGAAAAAATGGATATCTGAAGATCAGAGGTTGATGATTTGATTAAGATAGATCAATTGAGGTGAGTGAAACTCAAACCCTAATTGATTACCTCTTGAATCAGATGAAAAATTGATGAAACCCTAATTTTGACCTGTAGAAGTCACACCCGATTAAGTCTTTTCTGAACTGTTAGTGATGCAATGATGCAAATGTAAGGTGGTATATTAGGTAAAAAATTGGGGTATGATAGACACCACGCAGACGCCAAATACTTCCTCAAATGAACATGAGGAGAATCAGGACATCCAAAGTGTCGCACTAACTGTAGCCATCATTTTGACCGTTTCGGTTCATGCCTAACAGTCACGATGATTTATTACTACTTACCTAAGGAAACCTGGATCGGATGTAGGATCCCCCACAGATATAATACCCAGTAACCCTTAAAAATAAAGCATACAAAGCAAACAGAAAGCAAATAAGTGATCTTATAACACGGTGGGAGAACTGACTTGTTTGTTTTGCATTTTATCACAAATGTTGCGGATGACAAGAGTCAGCACCGACTTTTCTTTTATCCAATAAAGGGAAGGTGAAAAGAAAAGGAAAATACCTTCGTTAGATTCTGAGTACGGGAGGCAATTATAAAAAGGGAAGTGTAACACGGTGGGAGACCTGACTTGTTTGTTTTGAGATTTATCGGAAATGTTGCGGATAGCAAGAGTCGCCACCGATTTTTCTTTTATCCAATTAAAGGAATGCGAAAAGAAAATGAAAAGACCTTCGTTAGATTATGAGTACGGGAGGCAGTTAAGAAAAGGGAAGGTATTAGCACCCTTTCCATCCGTAGTTATCTATGGGCTCTTAATTACTTAGCTCACTTTGAAATTTGCTTTTTGTGTGTGTGTTTGAAAAGATGTTTTTGAAAGGCATTTCTCTATGACTTCGTAATGATTCTCGCTGGAATGTATACGAAGTGTTTGGAAATGTTTTTTTTTCAAAAAGTATTTAACTTTGGAATGATTCACGCTGGAATGTATACAAAGTGTTTGAAAAGTTTTGAAAATAGTGTGAGGTGTGAACAGTATTTTTGAATTGATTGGAGCAGGCACAAGGTCTTATTACCTACTCATAATGGTCGTTTCCATGTTATTTTGCTTCCTTTAGAATAAGGTTATCCATATCATTAGTTAGTAGGTAATTTTATTCGTTGGATGTAAAGGGACGTTCGTAGGGTCATCGTATGGTCATAGAAGGCAACATGTAGGGATACCTAAGCATATTCATAGGGACGATCATCACTTTTCGTAGGCAACAACCGAGGGACGAGATCATGTATTCGTAGACAACAATCGAGGGTCATCGAGGGACTATGATCTTTGATTTGAAGGGACTGTGATGATATTTTTTGTAGGCAAGTGTGCTAAGATATCCCTACGTTCGAGGGACATGACCATATTTTGTTCGTAAGGCAACGAGAGAGGATACCCTAAGGTGTGAGTGAGTGCAAAAAGTGAGTTGTATTTAGATATTTATCTTGTGATTAGAAGTGATATATGTTGTTTGGTTTAGTCTTTCCATACATGCCTAATTACTAGCAGTTACATATGTACAGAATAATAGAGGTGCAGAAAGTAAAAGTGCGGGAAAGTAAACCCTAGACTATTACATGGCTTTGGGGAAGATACATAATAAGGAGTGCGGAAAGTAAACCCTAATAAAGCTATTACATCCCATGAGCAGTTACATAATAGTAAAAAATACGAGGAATTTAAACCCTAGTTGTTCCAACCTGTGAGCAATTAGAATGATCAGAAAAAGATATCGCGAAAAAGTTTTCATGTTAATAGAAAATGTGTTTTCATGTCGGAAAAAACGTTTTTAGGGTTAGTAAACCTAATTAGATGAGAAAATATTTTTTGAGAATTTTCTAGATTGATTTTAATGAATAAAAAGCAATTAAAAGCTAATATTTGATTAATTAACAATTAATTAAAATATGAGTGAAAAATAATATTTTTTATGTGAAAAAATTAAATAAGTATTTTTCTAACCTAAATGCAAAAAGAAATATTTTTTAGGCTTTTTTTGCTGTATTAAAAAAAATGTTTGAAAAGAAATTAAATAAAATAAGAAAATATGAAGAAAATAGAAAAAGTATTAGTTTGAAAAAATGCCAAAAAATACAATGGGGTAGCCAAGGATCAAACCCCTGCCCCAATGCTCACCAGCGCGCCTCCTGACCATCTAAGCTAGGCATGTTAGTTGTTAGTATAATGAGACAATTAGTTTATAAGAGAAACAAAATTTTGAAAATTATTTAAAACGAAAAAACGCGCGCTGGACTTCATCTTCTTCCTTGAGATGCAGACTTTTACCCACGGTTTTTTGTTCGTAACTAAAGCCTATAGTGACGGCTTCTTTTCATAGCTACAGATCCTGCAAATCATAAAACTCAGAATACGCAGTGGACATTAATTGTAAGACCATAGATTGATTGGAATGGATCTCCTAAGCATGATGGTGGTCATCGTTTCGCCTAATTTTTCCTGAAACAAAAAGCCCTAATTCTGAGCTACGAACCCTAGCCATGGTGGATTCATATTCCTGCACTCAAACTCAGATTAAACTATCCAGAAAGCTTTGAAGCTTCATTATAAACAAAAATATGCAATCAAAACATGTTACATATGCCTGTATGTACAAAATCGAATTTGAAATTAGAGTATGCAAACCGTGATCATGAATTCGTGATTCTGGATGTTTTGGTTGATGATGAACGTCAGGATCGACTCAGGGGACTCCCATGAAGCGATTGGAATGCTTGGTTTGGCTTGAATCGATGCAAAAATTGGTCTCCAAGTTGCTTGAATGGCACGGTTTTTTGAAGTTGGTTAGGGTTCTTGGAGCATCAATTTTCGTCCTCCAAGTTGCTGGGATCGTAACATATATATATAATGAATGGATTTAGATCAATAATCAATGAAAAAATATATTCTCATCAATGTGAAAATATTTGATTGGAATCAAACCATATTTTCCCTTTTTGATCCAATTTCAATCAATTCTCTTGCCAATATCCAATATTTTGAAATATTTTGATTAATTGACTTGTTTGGATCTCAAGAATGTTGAAAATCAATCTTTCCATTCAATATTTGGATTTTATATCTTTTATTTTAATTAAATTGAATTTAAATCAATAAAAATTCTAAATAAATAAAAATAAAAGACCAAAGGCGTGGCCTTGGGCTTGGAGGTTCTATTTGATATTAGAAACAAGTTTGAACCAAGAAAAGTTAGGCCCGTTTAGAAAAAAATTGATTTTTTTCAAGTATTTCTCTTCATGCACCTCCTCAAAAATGCTCAACTTGCACAACTTGTATCTTGCTCAATTTTCAACACTTTTGGGTTTTCTTGGACTTTTTAGAAATCTAAAGATGTCCTTTAAATACTCTTTTTTGTTTCATCTTCATTGAAGTTTCCATGTTCATGAACACTTCTTAGCAAAAAGATTACTTTTTGTTGACTTTTAAAAGGACATGTAATGTTTTGATCCATAACTTCCAAATGAAGCATTTTTGGCCAAAGCTTGTGAGACATGAAGTTGTATAGAATTTAATTCCCTTCAAAATTAGCTTTGGTGGAAAAATTTCTGATAAAGTATGTGAAAGTCATGCTTGGTCAAAGTTCTGTTGACTTTTGTTTGAAAAACCCTAATTTAGAAACTTTGACTTTTGATCAAATCTTGACTTTCCTTGAGGAATCATGGTCAACCCTTGATCAAATGATGAATATTACTTAAAATTATTGATGTTGACAAAAAATTATGAAGTTTGACTATATGTTGACCACAATTGACTTTCTGTCCAATATAGTTGATTTTCAACCATCTGAGCAATTGGATGAGCAAATTTGACTTGTAAGGCTTGAAACTGGACATGGTGATCCCTTGAAACATATGATGAGGTATGATGACCACTTGAAGTCTTGGAAATTCATTTTGACTTGAGAAGATCAAAATCCTAGTTTGGGGTTGATTGCTTTGGAGAGGGTTTGTCTGGTCAACCCTTGTGAAATCCTAAGTATGGAGATGTGAATTGTCTTGAGAAGTAGGAGGGAAAATTTTGGGGTATAACAGTAAGGTATAGAACCCTTTCCATTTGTAGTTATCTACGGGCTCTTAGTTGCTTAGCTCACTTTTGAAAAATTGCTTTTTGTGTTTCTGTATTTTGAAAAGTATTTTGAAGAGACATTTCACTTTGACTTTGTAATGATTCTTGTAACGCCCGTTTTAATTAGTATTATATTATATTAATATTTTCGAATTACCGATCGATATTTATTTTGCGACGAGAATGTTTATGTTAATCCGGTTTTTATTCCGTTCAGTTCGGTAAAATATTATTCGGATCCGATATTTAATTCCCCGGAATTATTCTAATTAATTGGATTAATAATATGATTAGATATTATTAATGTGTTAATTATAAAAATAAGTTAGGGGTGTGGGGAGCAATTGATGAGATTGGGTATACACACTTGTTGCTAGTAAGAAACACATTATAAACACTTTCCTCATTTTCTTCCAACATAACACCAAAGCCAACTTAGAAGCTTGAGAGAAAGAGAGGGTTTTAGGAATAAGAAGAAGAGGAGCAAGAACAAGCATGAGGTTGGGGTTTTGTTGGAGCATCTTGCAATCAACCAAGCTAGAGGTAAGGGGTTTGATTCTCCATCTAATATTGCTAGGTTTTGGTAGTTATATTTTGGATTTGGGGGAAAAATGGATAGGTTGATTTATGAGTTTGGTTGATTGATTGTTGAATAACATAGGAAGGTTGAGTTAAGAGTATATATTATTGGGTGTTTCATTGTTAGTTGTAGGAAATGGAAATGAAAAAGAAATAAAACAGTAACTATGAAAAACCAGAAGAAAACACAGTCTGTTACCAAAACGCAGGGGAAGAAGAAAAGAATGGAATGGAAGGTGGTGCATGGGGGAGGCGCCCACCTCCATGTGTGGGGCGACTGCCCCCTTCCTTGAGGCACCCGCCTCCTTCCCTTAGAACAACCAGGGACGTCCGTCCCATTAGGTGATGAGTGACCAGCAAAAATTATGTGTTTCTGTATGTTCTGCATAATATTTTTGTTTTCTGCAGAAGTTATTTTTCTGCATAATTTGGTTATGTTTCCTTCAATTCACTTAATTCCATATACTACTAGTTGGTATTAATAAAATATAACTAGGATATAAGTTAGCCGATTAAATTTAGGACGCGATTATGTTCCGATTTTCCGATTTCGGTAAATTCGATGACGGAGCAAGTTGCTCCGAATTCAACGAAAATTGACGTGCTAGCTAAGTTCGACGTGTAGAACGTAATGGTGAGGTTAGTTTTTAGAAATTATGAGTTTTTACGAAATGACCTGAAATAGGCTTAATTACGGTTAAATTGAATCGGATTGCGTTTTAGTCAATTTACGACACATATGGACAATCCGATTGCGATGTTGACGATTATGATTAATGCCGGTTATTAGGATTGGTTTTCGCGACGATTATAGGTGTTGACTATTTTTCTGTATTTGGAATTTAGTGAGTGAATCGATAATGACGAATTGTTAGTGATGTTTTGCATATTGCAAATATGATGCGATGATATATTTATCTTGATGCGGATAATTTATGGCGATGTGGGCTTTATGCCAATTTTGATGAGCACTGATGATGTTTTTGTGTTGTGTTGTTTTATTGTCGAGTCACATACATTGCGTTGGCGACGAGGGAATTTATGCCAAGCGACGAGGCTTTTATGCCAAGCGACGATGGGCTTTATGCCAAGTATTCCTAATTATGGACAAAGCGACGGGTACCACATGCATAACATAGTCGTGTCTCATGGAGTCGGTTATGTTTATGTTTGAGTTGTTTGGCGTTGGGTTTTAATTGATGGATGATGTTGAATTGCGATGATATATGATGCTTGTTTGGTGATGATCTTTATGATGAACATGAAATGAATATGACTTGATAATTTCATGATAACTATGCGATGAATATAAATGATGAGTTTTGCGACGATTTAACTTTGATGAAATGCTTAATGCACATATGATGTGATGATGTTTGTGACGATGGGCTTTAGCCAATTTGTGATGATTTTATTTATGTTGCTTATGTTATTAGCATTGTTTGATGTTGTTGTTTGATGTTGTTGTTAATGATTACCGTGTTGATTAGTGACGTATTAACTTGTGATGATTTCGTGGTGATGGAAGTTTATGTGTTGTTGTGATGATTTATGCCGATGAGGTTATGGCGATGAAGTGTACATTATACACATTAGAATGACGTTAAGAGTAAGTGAGTTTTGGATATGTGTTGGAATTGCACTTATTAATCTATACCCTTTATAATTCTGAAACTATACATATATTTTATCATGCCTTTGAATTATATATTTTGGAGTATCTCACCCTTTACTTGTTTCGTCGTTACCTTTATATTGGTAACATGTAGGTTATGAAGACGGAGTTTATAGCCGCTATTAGTCGAGTCGGTGTCGCTCTGATACGTAGCACTCGGGGGGAATAATTATGTTGTCTTGTTGTTATTTTTCCTTTTGTAAATAAGAATCATACTTTATGAAAATATGATTGGTTAAGGAAGTTTAATAAAGAAGATGTTTTGATTTTTATGAATCACTTTATGTTTTCCGACGATGCTATGTATCCGAGATTTATACTTTAAAGCAAACTGTTTAAAGTGATTTAGTTTTGAAGGTGTGATGCCTCAGTATTGAATTTATGAAATTTTAATTTACTCTGATTTTTGCATATAAAACCTTGGGTAATATTGGGGTGTTACAATTCTCGTTGGAATGTATTCAAAGTGTTCGGAAATGTTTGTTTGGAAAATGTTTAACTTTGTAATGATTCTCACTAGAATGTATACAAAGTGTTTGAAAGGTTTTTGAAAAGTGTGAGGTGTGAAAATCATTTTGATTGGAGCAAGCAATAGAGTCTTATTTACCTACTAAGAATGATCATTTCCATGTTATTTTTCCTTCTCTTTTATAATAAGGTTATCCATACCATTAGTTGGCATGTAACTTTATTCATTGGATGTAAAGGGACAACCGAAGGGTCATCATATGGTCATAGAAGGCAACATGTAAGGATACTTTAGAAATTTTGTAGGGACATTCATCACTTATTCGTAGGCAACATCTGAGGGATAAGATCATATATTCGTAGGAAATATCGAAGGTCATCAAGGGACTATGATCTTTGTGACGAAGGGACTATGATGATGTTATTCGTAAGCGTCTTTGCTAATGGTACCCCTACGTTGGAGGGACATGATCATTGTATTCCAAAGGCAAAAAGAGAGGATATCCTAAGGGGGTGCAAGTGTGAAAAGTGTATTGATTCAAATATTTAGTCTAGATTTAGAGTGATCTAGGATTGCTTTTAGTCTTTCCATACAAAACCTAGTTACTAGCAATTAGATATATTTGTACAGGAAGTAAAGGTGCAGAAAGTAAAGTGCAGAAAGTAAATTTCCTACACTATTACATGGCTTTGGGGAAGATACATAATAGGTGGTGCAGAAAGTAAAGTGCAGAAAGTAAATGTCCTACGCTATTACAAAAAAACTTTGCGACCTATACATCGATTTCTAGAATTTAAAGTGCGAAATATTAAATAAATAATCAGAATAATAAGAAAAATATTAGTGAAAATGTTTTGGAAATTAGTAAAAATGTTTAAGGTTATTAGAAAACCTAATTTAAAAGAAAGAAATTATTTTTTTGGAATTTTATGGATTGATTTTATCAATTATTTTTTATGGATTAATTTAAATCATGATAAAAAATAGATTATTTTTATGTCAAAAATTAATTAAAACTTTTATTAACCTATATCTAAAAGGAAAATATTTTTTGTGATTTTTATGATAGTGAAAATAATTTGTGAAAAGAAATTAAAATAAGTTAGAAAATAAAAGAAATTGGAAAAAATATGAAATAAACAAGTGGTAAAAAGAATGTTTTGGCCCCTGCAAGGCTAGAACTCGTGACCTGGAGCTCATTGGTTCAAAATTTACCACTCAGCCACATGCCATTGGTGTTAGAAACATGCATCCAATTGATTATATGTGATAACCTGCAAAAATCAGAAGTTATGAAAATAAATGGCAAAAGGCAAGCTCGAACCCATGACCTGGGGGATAAAGGGGACTAGCGTGCGCATGGTTAACCACTGGGGTGGTGATACATCCATGTATTAAGTAACAAGGATTAATATATATGTGAATATTGATGAGAAAATTATAACCAAAACACAAACGCGCGTGTGGGACCAAGGTTTTTAGAATCGGCCAACCAGAACGAGCCACGCATGCAGTCAAAGGATCTTCGCTTGAGACGTCACCGGAGCTAGGGCTCCGGTCGTCTTCTCCGACCTATAACCACGTTAAAACCTACAAAAATGCATCAATTGAAACAAACTAAAATCCCAGATCGATTGTGTCGACCCTTGCGAGCACGATGGTGGTGGCCGTTTGGCCTGATATTGTTTGTAACGTGAGGTTCGAAGCTTCACCGTTTTGAAGCCCTAACAATGGAAATTAGTTATTTAGCCATGAAAAACTTATAACGATGGAGCATACGTGTTCTAATGAATCTCAAGAACACATTAGTATTATTAGTTTCAATCAAAACACATTAAAAAACAAAATACGAATTCATGAAAAATATGCAATCGGAGGTTCATGGTATGCACGTTTCAGAGACTTCTGGCCATGGATACTGATCCATTCTTACCCTACTATACCTCATGAGCACGAATCAGTGCTTGAAACTTTTGGAAAGTGGCAGGAATTTGAAACTCGAAGGTGCAAGGTTGTATGAAATTTTTGAGTATAAACCCTAGCTATTTGGCTGCATGAATCCGTCCTCTTGGCTTCTGATCTTGTAGTATATATAGTGAGGAGTGTATTAGGTCAAGAATTGAGTGGAAATATATTTCCTTTAATGCAAAGATATTTGATTGAAAATTTTATGAAATCTTTCAAAAAAATTGCTCAATCTTACCTTAATGCCTCTTGTACGAACTTGACAGCTTGTGATGACCTTGGACCTCAAGTCATGCAAATACCAAGCCCAACTCATCTTCTATTTTATCTTTATATTTTAATTAAATTTGAACTTTAACCATTAAATTCAAAAATAAATTAAATAAATAAAGGAATGGTGTGACACTGAGTGTAGAGGTCATGAATAATCTCAAGAATAAGTTTGGATCACAAAAACTTAGGCCTATTTAGAAAAAACTTGAATTTGTTAAGTATTTCTCTTCATGCACCTCTTCAAAAATGTCAAACTTGCAAAACTTGTATCTTGCTTAATTTTCAATATTTTGAAGTGTTCTTGAACTTTTTAATATGGATGGAGAAGATTTGGCGCATGTTGTCAACTCATACACGGTCAAGAAGCACAATGTCTAAATAAAATAAAAAATAAAAATTAAGCCCGGTAAGCTGAAAACCCGAAAGGGCGGCTTAAGCAAAAGAGGGTATGTATCCCGGTGAACCAAAATCTGAAGAGAAGGTTGTTCACGCAAAAGTTAGGGAATAGACAAAGACATAATGCTGCAGTTTGCATTTTCGTGTCATGACAAAAGCTTAGATGGAAAGGATCAGTTCAATCACCATCTCTAGAAGTGAAGTGATGAAGAATAACATTCAGGAGGGAGAATAGCATGTTTATGGTTCAATGAAGTTCAGTTTCAATTTCGTTGTTGTTTTAAGAAAATGTGTATAGACTTACTCTCTCATGTATGCTCCTCCTAAAGGAATGTGCATATTTATGTACAAACTCCTCATATATGAGTTATTCTTCTCATATTTTAAACAAAAGAATTGTTCAGTTGAACATTGTTCTTTCTCCTATGATTTTTATCTTTTCTGCCTGTTTAGATTAATGTCGCTGCTGTTTTAGATAAAAATTGAAAGTAATTTTAAAAAATGGTGTAAAAATAAAGCTTTTGAGAAACTTGAAATTGTTTTGATCTAGGGAATATCGGGGAATGATTGACCTTCTAAATATTGTGTCTTTTTCTCTAGATTGGAAGTACATCTGTAATCATCGTGGTGATGATCTAGAACTAATTTTTTATCTTTTCCTCGAGGGATGGGTGTATTCTACCAGCAGCAGTTGTGGTTTGGTTGGTGCATCTTTGGTTTTGGTCATTGCTTTTTGTTTAATGTCCAGCGATGTCGAGAATTCAGTTTGATAGCCAACGCATTAACCAATATATTCATGCATTCATTCATTCATTTATATCATATCATGATATATTCATGCATAAACCCCAGCCAAGACTCGGGATATCTCAAGATCAGTTAGTTGTTCTCCTCAGCAGGATTAGACTTTGAAGACTATTTCTCGAACGACAAACTTAGTTCTTCCTACCACCATTTTGAGGGCTTGTTCAGAAATTGATCTACAGCGGTGATAATTCTCACATCGAATCTCTTCCAAAGTGATTGATCTTCCCTAAGTGAACTCTTGTATCAACGAAATTTGTTGCTCAGGCCTTCCCCAATGATCTTTCCCTATAGAATTTCTTTTGATGTTCCTCCAATGAAGCTTCAGTTTCCCCAAGAGGGCCTATTGCAGCAGGATTGCAATAATATTAAATCCAATATTGTTATTCCCTCGAGATAACAATTTCACAGGTAAATCTTAGTGACGACAATCCTTCATAGACCCGATTTCTCTGATTTATTCTCGGTCAATCCCCTATGAATCTCTGGTGTGTTTATTTCCCCAATGTATTCCTCGCTTATTCAACATAAGTGTGCTTACCACGTGGAATGGTTAAAGATTTCAGAAGATTTGTTGTAACATCATTTTGTTTGAACATGTCAGTACATATTATCGCTTTCCGGCGTCAACACGATGCCAGCATATGGAAGACATATCCATGGTGGAAGTGTTTATTCCCCTCAGATGGTGTGTAACTTTATTCCTTTCTCCCCAGAGGATTTATCTCTTGCTTATTACAATTCGCTATCAGCTCAGTAACTACAAGACGAAGATCTTGTCAACGATTAAAATTTTCAACATATCTACATATGTTTGTTACGGCCTTCTGTCATCAAGATGTCAGCTTTTCGGCTATTGAAACATTCATGTCAAACCTGTGTGTCATACCCCAAATTTTGACCTAATATACCACCTTACATTTGCATTGTTGCACAACTAACAGTTCAAACAGCATTAATCGGGTATAGCATTCACAGGTCAAAATTAGGATTTCATCAGATTTTCATCTGATTCAAGAGCTAACCAATTAGGGTTTGAGATTTTCTCACTCCATTTGATCTATCTTGATCAAATCATCAGCCTTCAATCCTCAGATATCCATTTTCGGATCGAGGATCGACCAATTATTAGCATAGGCATTCTCTTTTTGAGCAGAATTGAATTTTTGGATAGATATTGGTCATTATATCTTAGATATAACATCTTGACCTAACGGATTCAAAACATCACTTGAATTCACCAATTTGAACGATGAAATTTCATCATAAAAGTCAAACTTTGACTTTTGGTCAAATTTTTCAAAACAAAACTTTTCCATCATCAAAATACTTTAAATGATCCATCATTATCATAAAAATCAAAGAATTTGGAAAAGTCAACAAAGGTCAAAATTTCTATAACTTAGAAAAATTTCTAAGTGTTGAAATTTCACATTTTTCCAAACTTCAAGCCATTTTTCACCTAGTTCCAATTGGAATTTGAAAAACTCAAAACATGAAAGTTGTAGATCATGGAAAATCTTTCCAAAATGTCCAAGAACTCTCAAATCCATGGAGTCTAGCTACACTTTTGAATTTGAAATTTAGAGTCAAAATCCATAATTTTCAAGTACAAACTTGTAAAATTATAGGTCATTTTGTGTTTTTTCATTTAAACCACTTGCCACCTTGCCAAATTGAGTCATCAAACTGATAAACATCAGTGAGAAGTGATGATTGAAGATTGGATCAAGTTTGGATAAATTCACACATGGTAAAAAAGGAAGGTTCCTTTTGCTTTACAAATGACAATCTTGCCCCTTAAGCAATCCATGATTTATCCAATTGCCATGTCCTTCTTGCCTA